>JAPYYW010001290.1:0-31212 GCA_030522545.1 Cremastinae sp. A BG-2022a | reverse complement strand
ACGGTAATGTCTGGGTAACCAAAATATTATTTCATCGAACTAAATTTCTCGCAACCAAACGGATTTAGTTGGTGCAACAAATTTTTTTTCTCAGTGCACTATAAATTTTTTTTGGGAGGGCGGGGCATTTTGTTTCACATTTTTCTATTTTTTTATTTATAATAGACGCAGCAAATTAACACGAAATATTTGACAAGCACTTAAAAAAAGCGAAACTAGTGAAAAAAACTGAGGTTTCAAACATTTTTTTTCTTAAGGGGCCCATTTTGCCCCCCCCTCCCTCCCCGATATGTATTTCGCTAAATATTTCTTTTTTTTGCGTCGTATACTTATGCAGGCAGTACCATTTGTACAGTGGAATTAAACAACAAAAAAACATCTAATTCGCGAAGCGAACGAGTGATGAAAAAAAAGTAAATAATTTCTTAACCGAAATACGAAGAAATTGAGTAATCTAAGGGAGTGCACTTTTTCACAAGTACGTAAATTTTTAGAGACTACGAGTAAAAAAATATAACTGAAAACAGAGAAGAAAAAAATGTTAAGATGTAAGAAAATAGGCGACGTGCGAGCGAACGTAAATTGGGTCAAGCCTCTCGTGTAGCAAACGTGAAGTTCTGCTAAGCTCAAATGAATATATATATAGATATTATATGCATTTTATAAGCGGCGTATCTTCACGTGTGCATGCGTATACACGGAAGCAGGTATACATATATTGAAGTAAGATGTTGGATTAAGCACACGGTGGTATTGGTAAGCGGCTTAACTTCCGTTTACACGTACAAAGTCAAAATCTCGAGGACATGGATAAAATTCAACCAACTGGATCGTGCTCGGGAAGAAAGGAAAAGAAGTAGGCAACTCGCGTCCGGAAAAGTGAAGAAATTTTGAGAAAAGACACACCACGTGACGAGAATAAAGATTATAATGAATCACGTAGTGCGTATAGAGCCGGAAGTCTTTTTATTATTTTTATTTCTGCTTTTTCAATTATTTTATTTACATCTCAAATATATTTTCGTTAAGTTCTGTCCTGAATTTTATTACAGCCTTAATATTATTATTTTCTTTGATTTTTATTTTACACGAAAATATTGTGTTTTAAACTAATCAACTATAAACTTTGTACTTCTTGTAAAAAAAGGTAACTAAAAAAGAAATCTTGACAATATAAATTACGCAACTCTAAAAAATTGTCCGTAATTAATTTTAAAAAAATACTGTCCTCAATTATATCGCTGAGAGAAAAAAATCTACGAAAATAACTCTTATTGCGAGATATGAATTCGACAAGATTTTTCAAGATTTAATAGTAATTTTTCAAGATCTTGGTTGTTAGCGGAGAACGTGAAAAGTTTGACAAGGGCAGAGGACAAAAAATTTCGGCTGGTATATCGGTCGGGATATGAAGGTAAAGATGAGGGAAGAAGAAGAGGCGGCGGGGAGGTGCCAAGAAGAGCCTCGAGTCTGTCAGCGTTGGTATAACAATGTAGAGAAAAGATTACTAGGAGGCATGGGAGAAGAAGAAGAAGGGGTGGGGGGTGGGGGAAGGGCAAAAGAATCCAAAGTGGGGGATGGATTAACAAAACGAATGGTAAAAGTCGTATGAACAATGGAGAGTCGGAAAAAGAAAAGGATGAAGAGAACGAGAAAGAGTGAGTTGGGAAAAAAAAATGTGTATAAAGGAGAAGAGATGAACGAGAGAGAGAGAGAGAGAGAGAGAGGAATTGTGTACAGCCGAGACCTTTCGGGCAATCGTGGAATAAATGGCGGAAAAAAACACGATTGTACACAATGGGATGAGAGCGTGCAATAACGCCCTCTCTCTTTTCCCTTTCAATTTTTTTTTATTATTATTTTCTTTTTTTTTAGTTCAAATCTCTCATTTTCTCTCTCTCTCTCGCTCTTTAACACTGTTATTTTCTTCGTCTCGCTGTTATATTCCCTCCATGTCTCACTCTTATTTTCTATTGTTTCATTTTTAACTATTTTGATTCGTGGAGGAAGCGCCGTGTGATTTTCTTGCTTGCGTTTTCTTTGATTTTGGTGCGTATCCTTTTAGCTCGTACCTATACTGTGTGGCTGTGTGTGTTTTGGCCTAGGCCGTACATCTCGCTTGAATAAGCTGCGAAACCCGTTGAATCCCGCGCGATTCCACCCACCGAGCGTCTGCGCGTCTCGGCACACCCACTTGACCCCGATGTTAAAAGAAATGAAATAATGTAGCCACTAATGTGCCCATGCTGAGCAGGCGTGTCTCTTTCCCTCATTTCTTTCTTCTTCATACGCTACACGTATACATATATATATATATATACACTTTCCTTATCTCTTTACAACGTTACGTTTTCTCTGTCGATTTCCCTTTCTTCTATAATATGTTCCTTTCAATTCCTCATTTTCACTTTTCTCTTATTATGAGGATTGCTCAATCATTCACTGAATTTCATCGACTCCAAGATACACTTCGATAATACTGTGTGCCTATACTGTATCAAAAAATAGAGTAACTATTCATCTTCATGGAGCTATAAAAGTAATAAATTTAAAAGTTTACGCATTATTATTCTCATGGGTGTTATTATCAAATTTTCGTGTGGTACTAACTATAATTACTTTTATTACTAATTCACGCTTTTATTTTTCTATTTATTGGTTTATATTCTACAATTTATTTTCACGCTTACTTTCTTGGTACTTTATTTTTTTAATATTTTTATTTGTATTATTTGCAGTAAAATGATTTTTAACACTATTTTATCAATCTGCAATGACTATCACCAGTAATTCGCTATTTATTGCTATAGTATTTAATTCATATATGTATTCCATAATCGACACTATTTAAGATGGTATTAGCCATACTTACTAGTCAAACGAGATATTATTTGGCTTATTTGTAAATGAGGCGTAAATAAATAACTTTTAAGATTGAATAAATCGTTTTTTACCAAATATACTAATTTTGAAATGTAAAATATTGATGTAATACTAATAGTTAAAAAGTGATTTTCATATTTAGGTTATAATTTGACTCGAATTCACTCACGTACAAGTGTCATATCTGATATTATCATTAAATAATTCAATGAAAAGTACGATGAAGATATATTTTTGTGGTAAACAACTAAACCTTGTTGTTTACGCTAATAAATACGTCAAATATTTTAGATTGTTTTAATGTTCACTCTAAATATAAATTTTTTCGATAAAAGAGCGTATGCTAACGGTTTCTCATAAGACTCTGGCTTATATCGAACATACTTTGTCGGGATAATTTTCGTTTATTTTATCGATAATGCTTGAAATTTAGCAATCGAAAAATTGAATTAATACTCTATATAGTAAAAAAAAATTCAATAGGAAATATTCAATTTCGTACTTTCGTTAATACCTCCTTAAAAGGTTTTTACAATACATGAAATTGAATTTGAAATCAAATTTCAAGATGCATTTAATTGAATTCGATCGATTCGATTCGATTCTCATGCACGAGAAACTTTGCCGAACGATGAGTAAATTTACTCGACAATGCACGAAATTTCATCGATGTTAACTGTACAGTTTGAAAAATCGCTCTAATTGACTCTTAGAAATCAAGATGGAATCTCGAGCTATTGAATTTGCCTTCCTCTCACTTTTTTTCCATTTCGCAAGCTATCCCTTTATTCGATGAACACGAAAAATTGAGAGAGAGAGAGAGAGAGAGATCTATTCTATCGTCGATTGAGAAACGACGAGACACGATTTGATCAAATCAGATACGTAGAACAATTGGACTTTTGTTCGAGAATTCGGGGCTAAATGTACTGAAATGATTCATACAAAACCTCTGTACCAATATCTACGATTTATTTACCGTAAAATTTGTAATTACGTCAAAGAGGTATTTTACTTTTTTGTGACGTAGAGAAATGAAGAACATTTTAAAATCAATTTTAACTTCATATTTTCTCCATAAATTTATTTTTGTTTCTGTTAACTGTTTTATATCAATTAAAAGTTTAGGCATAAATTTTAAACATTTCAAAAAAACTTGACATTGTTTAAATACTTTAAAATAAAATTAATAATCGTCTCTAAAGATGCATGAAATAAATTTGAGAACGATCTCCCTATTATTTCTCCCTTTTATTATTAGATATACAAATTTAAAAATGTGCCTTTTTTTAATGGAATTCGAAATTTATTTCTAAACCAAATGAAGACACATCCAATATTGAAAATAATCTCCATTATTGCTTTCGATGACTTTACTCCGTTTGGGCAACTACCGAAGTGTGATCAATTTATGTAACTGTGATATGGAATTATCAAGCATACAACATAAAGCACCTTATTAATTTGTATACCTATTATATATTCAGAGCCAATATGCGAAGCCAGTGTTAAGATTCTGATAACTCGCAACTCTGAAATATGTTATCTGAGCAAATAGTAATGAAATATATTGCAAAGTTAAAAAAGTACTCTCATATTTACTTGCTAGTTAATCGTGTGTGAAATTCACAAAGTTTATTGATAAGCACGATATGCATTTCAAGTTGAAAATATGAAAAACAAAAAGGCGTAATAATGTCTCGATTAGTAGCAGCTCGCGGTCGAACTGGTATTCGTGCAACCCTAAAACTTATCGAAATCACTTTCATAGCAACAGATTGATTGTCATTAGCTTGCGAAATGGGGCAGATAATGAAAAAAGTTTGAAAATTATACGACTCGTCGAGTCCAATGAACCGAAACGGAAATTGCCGGCACGCGACTGAAGAGCTTCGAAATGGCACTAATCGCCCCATCTAGCGGACAAACTGCTAGGCTGGTGGTCGCTCGGTCGGTACAACCATTTGTTACCAAATAAACAGTTTATCATTTTTCTTTTCTGTTTTTTTTTTGGAAATTTGCGAAAACAGCGTGCGATAGGAATTATTCAGCTGATTTGACTGACCTCGTAAGTTGTCCAGCATGTACGAGAGCAGCTTGTAGGTCCCCGACGGCTCACCATACAACGCCATCATCTCCTTGCTCAGCGGATTTCCCTGCAGTCCTAACACTTGTAACTGGAACAACTTCCCGATTTCGTACGGTAACACTCGGAGATAGTTTTGGTTTAATAATAACTCCCTGTTGGCACGAAAAGGAGAGGGAAGATTTATTAATGAAGCACTAATTATTCACTTACGCAGTTATTACAAAAAAAAACACCAGCTGTATTCAAAAAATGTATTACAAAATTAATACAAATGTAATGAATACATAAATTATAAAATAATAATTTTGTATAAAATTTTAATAATAATAAGATGTTTATTATAAACTTGTATTGAAAAATAAGATAGGGGTTGAAAGAGTAAACGGAATGAGGGGAAAAAGGCTTACTTCAAGTAGATGAGATCTCCAAGCTCAGCGGGCAAACTGCGAAGTTTGTTGCTACTCAAGTCGAGAGTCCTTAGATGAATTAAGCGACCAATTTCCGATGGCACCCTCTGAAGACTATTATCATTGAGATACAGAGCGGTCAAATGAGTTAAATGCCATATATTTGGACTAAGATTCCTAATGCTTCCTGTTATCTCCAACTCCGGCCAATAAGATTTCTTTCCCGAATTCGCATCCTCCGTCGACATGATAGTGTGCGTACGACGTGGATTGGAGTTCTCATACTTGTCCTTATTATTGCGGGACATCTTGAATCCTTGTACAAAATAAAGACAGAAAATTAGTCATTTTTTTACACCCGTTTAATCCGCAACAAGCTAAAACATTGTTTTTTTTTAATTTAAACAAGTCTACATTGTTTTCCTTTTAAAAAAATGTTTATGTGTTTATACATAATTTTCAATTTCAACAGAGTATGCGAGTGGTTAATTTTTTGTTTATGCCTAAAACTGTTTTGAATCTTTCTTCAATTAGTATTAATTTTCTCAAAAAACTAACCTAAGTCAGGTCTGAAGGTTTGGTCAGGAAATTCAGGAACAAGGAAATAGTTGTTCTGTACAATGCAGATTGCGAGGATCGGAATCTCTTGGACGGGAGGGCGCTCGAAATGTAGAAGAGTCACGGAAAGGGCCATGTCGACAAAGAAGCCCGCAGAAATCATTGGAAACGTTCATATCATCGAATCTTGAATCTCTAAATGATCATTCAAAGTAACACAACTCTAAACGAAAATACTTTGTACAAATTTTTTATTCACCGAGCATAACCACTTTTCGGAAGTTTATCCTTTTATTCAAGTTAAAAGCTCTGATAATTAATATTTGAGATATATTTTTGATTGACCAATCATCTTCATTCAAAACAATGAATCCTAACCTGAGCAGTCAGAAAATGCTACAATAAACACTTTTCGTGTCAAAACAAAGAAAATTCATGCAGCTTAAAACTTAATTTTTCCTACTTTTTTTAATTGAATAAAAAACTGCTAAATCTTGGAATGAAAAAAGTTAATATTTTGGCAAAATATTAACAACTGCGACAGTTCGAACCATAGACGGTCCAACTGTAAATTCAATAAAAATGAAAGAATAATAATACACTTAAAGAAGGTTATGTCACAAGAGGCTCGAACTACCTTTGCATTTAAAAACGCGATAGATAAAAAAATTGTTGGGGTAATAGATGCGATTGTAAGTAAATAGAAATAACGGGATTCATAACCTTAGAGAAAAAATTTGGCAAGCATAAATTTAGCCGGCGAACAGAGTGCTCCGTTTAATCAAATTTTTCAAGTCTCAGAGGCGCAACGTTGTAGGAACGTTTTTTGATAATGGTAAAATGTCGAGTAGCATCGTAAAAAAACTGAATTTTAAGTCAGGAGAAAAAAAAAAAGTTTGCGAGTGTGGCAAAAACATTGTGTTTGCTACGCGTTAAACGTCGTACCGTTCGAACTGAGTGGCTCCTCGGAGTTTTAGAGTTTCGATAAAAGACTGAAAACGTCGAAATTTGAGGGTTATACGAAATGAGAATGGCCCAAGTAACTCACCTTCATCTACCTCTCAGCGAGCACACGAGATTTCAGAAGGAGTTTTTATATTCCGAGTGCAAATGAAACGCGTAAACAAAAACTACCTTGACAAACACAAATCCTCCATTTATCAACTGCACTGATCACGTATCATGCGGATTTGTGTGATAGGAATACCAGTGCCGCGGAATGTTCCCGAAGCAGCCGACAATCGACGGACTCACGAAACACATTCGCGCGTGAACTCGACAACAGTTCTACCAACCTACTGCTGGTAAAATTGATAAACTAAAATAATATATAGGCTCGTCGTTGGTGCATCTAATATCCAATATTTTTTATCTTCTAAAATCTGTTTAAAATGTAACTTGCAGGGAAATCATAGACAAACATTAAGGAATATTTTCACTGGACTTTGGCGAAACCCAGCCGACTATACCTAATTTTATACAAAATTCAAATTCTTATCAGGAATAATGAATAAATGAATTAAGAAGTGATTTTCGCATTTGGTGGACTTCAGATATTTGAAAAACCGCGCTATAATCGTTTGTAGATTAAATTTCATAAAAATACTTATGTAATTATATGTATAAACTTTATCGCCGAAAAATATTGTAAATGTTCGCTAGACCAAAATGGATAACTTTTTTAAAGTAAATTAAATTAAATATGAAAAATAACTGCGTCAAAGCCATCCATATGATAAAAGAGGCGCTGTGATGATTATATTTTGTAACGCCTCCCACGCACAAAGAGATTTTTTGTCGCAATGTGTCGGAAAATCTGCACACGTGCAAGTCTCGTCCACGCATTCGTTTTTATGTATCGAGAAAAAAATACAAAGACGCCAGATTTTCACTGCAGACTAGTACTCGAAAAACCATAAAAGAAATAAAAAACAGAATCTCGAAAAGGCTCGAAAAGTTGGACACGTTTACGTAAAAAACAGCTTTTCATACGCGCAAAGTTATACTTTCGACTTGAATCATGCATTTTCTTACAGGATATAATAAATCGACGTTTTTCAGGTTCCTTACGACGTACAATAATAATAAATCAACGTTTTATCGCTGCTGTGTCTATCTTCGACTCTTTCATCCAATTATTTTTACAATATAAAATACAAATAACTTACAATATTATTTATAAGTAAACATATTCAATATTTATCGGCTATTTTTAATAGTATGCCACCACCGTGCAGTCAAGTTTCTCGCTCTTACCTACTCTAGTCTCATTTAACCTTTATTCGAATATCTCGTGTAATTCGCGGTTCTCGAGCAATCCTCTTTAGCGCTCTCTGTCGACGAATCTCGCAATCTCGCATTTTGGTATAATAACTCGCCTCTCGCGTAATTATCATCACAGAAGTCGATTCTGACTTCGTTGTTATTATTCAAATTCGTACAATGAGTAAAAAATAATATTTGATTGTAAAAAAAATTACATTTTCGTGAACGTAGTTCATACCCGAATGAATTATTTCTGCTGAAATTATTTGACAACCTTCAATCGGCACTTTGAACCATTCAAGATGGCTGTGTCAATAGCAGGTAACAATAATCTTGTTTTTATTTTCATATAATGGTCAGAGAAACAATTAAATGCAGTGATTCAGAGAAAAAGATTCTGTAAAAAAATTTTAGTCCAAAAAATGTATGAGTAAATTATGAGATGCCATGGATTATTGCATGTGTTTTTCATGTCCATAAAAAAAAAACGTGTAACTTAACCTATAACAAATAAAATAATTTAAAATTACAGCATCATAGATATAAAGGAATAAATGTGATTTTTTATGAAAAAATAATCTTCCAGGAACATTTGTAAGTGTCTTGAACACTATAAAATCCTCAACGGCATGGGGATTGAATTTGAGACATTCGCAGCCGTGCACTTTCATGGTCATACGTAATTATGCGGCGCGAAAGGGTACCAGGGAAAAAGCTAAAAAGAAGAAAGTCCAGAAGATTGTGGAAAAAAAAGTATGGATACCTCATAATAAACGAAATATCGATATGTAAGTATTCATTTGAGAATAAGTACTGTTTTTACTGAAATAAACAATGATGGTGCAAATGATTTAAAGCGGATGATTCGTCGTTGCAGGTCAATAATACCTTTGGAAAAAGTAAGATTCGACGATGTTCTGAACAAGGATCCTCCTCCGAATGATGATGTTTGGATAGGAAGATATCATGCCCTAAAAGTTTATTCTCTGCCGGAGGCAATTCAGTGTCACAAAGAGACCCACAGCTTGGGAATGCTTGATCATCCGGATGCTTACATAAAAGCGCTGATTGAGCTTGAAATGGCTGGTCCAAAAATAAGCAAGAATGTTAAAAAATTCTCGAGATTATCATTCTGTCCTCATGCCTTTACCACCAATGAAACTCGAACTGTTCTCGCTTTTTGCAAGACCCCAGAACTTCAGGAAGAAGCTAAAAAGGCTGGTGCTACTCTGGTCGGTGGGCCTGAACTAATAACTCGCATCCAGGTATTGCATTTTTTCGTATAAATTCATAAAGTTTTATAAAATTGTGCAACAAATAATCTTTTTAAATGAAATCTTTTTTTCAAGCACGGAGAAATTCTGCCGGGCGATTATGACTTTGTAGTCGCCCATCCGGACATAATGGCCGATATCATTCTGATAAAAGGATTACTTCGAAGAAAATTTCCAACAGCAGTTCAAGGTACAACTTGGTGGAATTATAATGATTACGCGAAAAGACTAAATCATACATTGCGTTTTTTTTTCCCTAGGATCGTTGACAGGTAATATCGGTAGAGCGGTACATAAATTTTTACATGGAATCAGATACTCTGGACATCCGCACGAAAGACAACCTCTTTATGGATTATGTGAAATAACTTTTGGAAGGGTGAATATTTTGAATAACACGAATGCAATTATTTCTAATCAACAGTTGAGCTTATGATAGCTTATATCGAATTTTCGAATAAATATAACTAGGTAATTTTATTACAAAATCTAATTTGAAAATCAATAAAATTTAATAATATTTTTTTCATGGTGAATCAGTTAAACATGGAAACGGAACATTTAGAAGAAAATTTCGCTGCTGTAATAAACGATTTGAATGTTTTGAAACCGAAGAAGGATGCACCGTTTATATGGAGGTCAGTTCAATAATTTTGTGCTCACTTTCTTATTTAAAGTAAAATATACTTTTACCATTTGGAAGCAAATTTAAATATAAGTCAAGAAAAATCGTGATGAGTATAAAATATTATTTCTTTTTTTTTCCTTTAAGGGTTATAATTACGACAGAGCTCAGGAAGGAGTTTTTAAAGATAAATCACAGAAAATATCTACAAGTCGCGGACAATGAGAATGACGACGACGACGTAGAAGACGACGATGATGAGCCAACTGCGGTCGCTGTTTAATTAATCATGTGTACGATGATTTATTAAAAGAAAAAGATACCAAAAGTCTCTTTATTTAAATTTCAGCAAAGATTTTTTTTCAAATTTTAATGCACCGTGGTTCCATATGATAAAAATAGTTTTTTTTTTAACAGAATTTCTTCAAAATTAGCATGGATACTTTTCATTCCGGTGCTCAAATATGTGTAAAATTATTTTTAAAAAACTTCAACTTATAGTAGAGCTGTTTATGGTTGAAAATCGTAAATTTTCGTAACGTTCCACAAAATCGTATTATCTCGATTTGTAAACGGTAAAGCTTTCTAAAATTTTACACGACCTTTATACGTTAGCAAATAATAGATTCATCTAATTTGTAAAAGAAAAATAAACTGATGATTTAACCTCTAGTTTATATGGTAATAAAGAAACTTGAACGAACCTTGTGATAGACATATATACCTAAGGATTTTTTGATCAAACAGTTCCTGCAAAAAATACATTTTTAACGATCAACTCTGCTTTTTATCAGATATTGCTAATTTTTTGTTTCTTAGTTTAATTATCAATTGGCAATTCGAGTTTATCTTATCAACAATTAAAATATGTTTCATTGTTTGAGCAATTAAATAAAGTTTTAATAGATCATTTTCAAATTACTGTATGTTTATAAAAAATGTCTACCATTTCAAATATATTAAAGTTTTTTAAAAAAATTTCATGTTCAGGACAAACGTACGAATTTTGATGTCAATGTTCGACATATGTTTAATAACAGAATATCACAGTAAACATTCACAATAAACGAATTTCAAATGTATAATCTGCACAGATATATCCATATATCATTATCGTTAATAATAATTAATGCCAAACTCTCGTAACACCCTATATACATCATATTGTCTTTTAAATGTTTAATAATTATTGATTCATTGTTTTTGTAAAGAATCACTTGAATACAAAATAATTAGTCAAAAAAAGTCGCAAAATATCTCCATTAAAGTAGTTCTATCGGTATAGTCAAATCAAAAGTTTTTATCTCGCTTTGTCTCTGTACCATATGGTTTTTGAGCTCAAGTCAATTAAGAAAAGTTGTTGCTAATTGTTTCAAGAACAACATACTCAAAATTCAAAGTCATCCAAGGTAACCTGCACTTGTTACGTATTTATGAAAATTAAAATAATCATAATCTTAGGACTTTGAAAAAAAAAAACTAAAGGAAGCTTCTTTGAAGTACAATAAAGAGCTGTGTAAAATTTCAACAAGTTCCACTAGCCAGAAGTCAGGATATCAAGAGTCGAAGATCGCAATCTTATGAGAGATTGCAGAAAATGGTGATTATTTTTGACAACTGATATCTCGAGTTCTACGTAGTGAAACCAATAGAGACGATTTTTAAATAGAAAACTACCTTAAAAGTTCAACGAGGGCATGTTTTATTTCGTGCCAATTTTCTACGTGCATGATAACTTTTCGAATTTTTAAAGAAAGACCCTTATTGTAATATGGAGAGTAAAAAATGAATAAGGGGGAAATAGGAGAGCGAGTGCGATAAGTTCGGAAAGGATATCTGAAGGAATGAGAGAGAGAGAGAGAGAGGTGTATAACACACGTAATATAGAGGTAGAGTGGATGTATGTATGAGAGTGAGATAATGAAAGGCTCCTGAGGTCATAGCAATAAGTGCGAGAAAGATAAAAGAAGTGTGTCGAGTACGAGAGCGAGAAACGACGGAGAGAGCAGCTCACCACCAGCCAGCAGCGCGGGGGGGAGGGGGGATATGTACCGTGGCGGCGTTGGTGGTAGGGGGAGAGAAAGAGAAGCGCGGCGCTCGAGCTACCTGCCGGTCTCTCGCGAGCCTCAGTCGAGTTTTGCCGCCAGGTTGAAAAACAATCGATTTCACGTGGTTAAATCACGTCGCGCCGCTCCACGGATTAGTTCGATCCCACTCAAACGGCGAATAAAAGGATAAACAATAATATACGCCCGGGCACAAAAAGTATAGTATTATTTTCCGTTGCATATATCCGCGGCGTTTTCGAAATTGAGACTCGCGCCATCTGCGCACCGAATCGACGAACGATTATTTCCGCGGTCCCCGCGTGCATGCGCGAGTTCAGTGAGCCAAATTGTGTACGCGTCCGAGCCGCCGCCGTCGCCGATTATTGTTATTATAAATCGAAAAAGTTTTTAATACCCGCCAAAATTGAAGGAGGGAAAAAATGTTTTGATCCTTTCCTCGGCGCTGCGGCTGTTTGGCCTTGGCACCGCGGGCTCCGGCCACACGCGCTTTGTTTATCCCACGAGCGAGAGGCGAAAAAACACATCGTACGCGCAGAAAGAAAGGAGAAAAGCGAGGAGGCGAAAAAAAAAACAACACAACAGCCTCTTTTGCTCCGAGCCGGTATACTGTTTTCTCACGCATGCGCCCGCACTTTATCCCGCACATCGCCGGTTAACGAACTTGATGATATTTTTTCGACCAAACCATTATTCTTTCAATCATTTTCTTTTACATATATCGTACATTTCACACATGTCGAACTCTATCTTTGTTTTTTTTTCTCCTTCGTTCTGCAATATATTGATGTGACAAGTGAAAATAAGTTATCCCCCCCCGCCGCTGGTGCGTCGATCTATTTTATTTCTTGCCTCGCGTGCTTTACAAATAGCGGAGTAATCATTTTATTTATTTTTCAAAATAATAATCGCTGTTGCCTCCGTTAAGATCGTGCTTTCGGTGAATTCTGTGAAATATCGTGTGAGTGTGTGTGCGTGCGTGCGTGTGTTACAATAGAGCCAGTCAACGCGATCAGAGTGTTCCGAGGACATGCCGTTTGCTGACACTTGTTGGAATTAAAAAACACCGGCCATGGTGAGTCCCTTTATTATTATTTCAATATACAAATAATAGATGCACTCACGATACTCAATTCAACGACGATTTTCGCACGACCTCTTCGATTTTTATATGTTTTATTGTATAGATATGCGAAATATTCATGCTGATTTTTAGCCCTCTCTATCTTGACGCGTACAGAAGTTTCGTAAATTTCTTTAAATATTCATATAGCTTCTACAATACTTAATAGGGGGTCATTTTTTTTGTTTTTTTTATGTACTTTTTGGAGAAAAAAAATTGAATACTGAGAAAAACAATTTTTTAGTGTCTTTTTAGCCATTTTAACGCAGTTCTATCAATAAATCGTTTTCTTAGGATTTTGTTAAAAATGTGCAAATACCTTTTTTTATACAATGTGAAATTACATATATTTTAATATTAAGAAGTTTCACTACGCAGAACCCGAGATATTTATTGTCAAATATTTTATTTAATCTGGCTCCCATAAGAGCACGTGTTAAATATTACGATCTTCAACTCTTAAGGTATCGAGTTCGTTGAACAAAAAATTAAAAATTTATGACAACGTTATTCTTGAAAAAAAAACGTTCAACCGAAGAAAATCATATTTGAAATTCATGATTATCCAATGTCTACTCTCTATGTGATTGCTCAAAAAGAATATTAATGAAATTTTTTTGAAAAATTAGATGAAGCTGTTTTAACGTCATACAAAAATTTCACTTAAATCAGGAAGCTCGTTACTGAGATATTTATCATACAAAATTGCAACTTCAAACCCCCGTACTCTTACGGAAAGGTACAAAAAAATGGCAATTTTTAACAATTATAATATCTCAATGAGGAGCTTACACACAACCTTATTTTAGAGATGTTACTTAATATTATGTAAAATTTTCCATCATTTTCAATTTTGAACACACATCCTTAAAAACATATAAACCTTTTAAGCGCATTTTTATAATAACAAGAGTAAAGTATAACAATAAAAGCATAATGATACTGAAATGAAAAAAAGTATAATGTTGATTGATTAACTCCAAGTTAATGGTTCAAATAAAGAGTGAAATTGAGCAATAAGGTTATCTCACCGAGGTGATTTGAGTGAAGAAAAACGTTGTGAGCGCGCGATCGCCGGAAAAAAAAACAATAATAATTTGCCGGTATAGTACGAAGACGATTGCGTTGCAGCGCAGCATATAAAAACTTGTCTGTATACTATAATTTCCATATTTACGACTCTGAATTCATCTTATACCATTGTCATAGATTTTAAATCATTCCTGCAGTTTTATTATATTGGCTAAATTGCTCCTGTACGAACAAGATAATTATATATTTTTATTTGTGTTAAAAAAAATTGTTTAAAAATTCGTTTTTCTGACTTAAAATTTTGTCACTTTCTTACATATTTATACTTCATAAAAAACATTTTTTATAATCATTTGTCGCAAAGGCAAACATATATGTATTTATCTTAAAAAATTTAGGTCAAATCTGTAGTAAAAGTTCGAAAAAAATGAATAGCCATCTGTCTAAAATAAGTTTCACGGTGAATGAAAAAAATTTGTCCCACAATTAAACATTGTGTCGCCACTGATTGGGAGAAGAGTTGAAAATGCAAAAAATACTCCGTCGACGACTTTGTGTGAAAATATGATTTCGCAACGGAAACGCGAATTCAATTGGACATTAACGGAATATCCATGGTATATTTTTGCGAAATGGACAAAAAATTTGCGATCGTTTCTCTTCTATTGTTTTTTTTTCTTTTTTTTTAGAATTGGAGCAGCAATTTTATTGACGCGATCGAAGCTTTTACACGAATGCAATCGTCTCGACGTCCGTCACGTGATATATATTTGTGATGAAAACGAATTCCCCTTCGCCCTCACTTTTATGCATTGTTGCAAGTTTTTGTATGCACCGGGATGCATACACGGTGAAACAAAAAGTTTTTGCATATATTTACATATATTTTTAGATAATGTGTATGCATCGTCTTCATATGCTTTTTAGCGTATTTAAACATATTTTGTTTTTTTTATTCTGGTGAATATTATTCTATAGAGCACCATATATTTTTGTTTTTGACGTATTTTTCATTCGTATTTGCGTCACTGCGAAGAAAACGTCCGTGTTACGGCGCGTGTCGTATCCTTTCTCACAGAATCGTATATTGTAATATACGATCGAGGAGAAATAACGTTTCCGAGCTCGGTACGTGTGCAACTTGATTCCCCGTCCGCCGCCGAGGAACCTTTTCTGCTCATCCCCCGCTGTACACGCTCTCTCGCCTCGACATTCAAGCTGCTTCCTTCCTATAACATATCCTCCACTCTTATTTACCTCTCCCTATATCATATTTTTCATACTAACTTTTATCCTCATCCTCATCCTCCCTGCGCGCCTTTTTTTCATTTTCTTTCGACACGTAATATTGATTCAGAATTTACGTCACGTTTTTCTTTACGCCACTAAAAAATTTCTATTTCAGTTCGTAAATCATTTTCGAAAATTTTACTTATATTCATCGTTAACTGCATATATTTGTTTTCTCTCTCTTTTTTTTTAATATTCAATTACTTTTTTTTCGTGAATTTTAAGAGAGCATTTTATATGGAATTTGTCCATTAAATTGACAAGTTATTACGATCGTATTAAGAAAAATTATTTTAGAAAAATTTGAATAAATTATATGTTTTGTAGAAAGTAGAAAAAGATAACAAACCGAATGAATGAAGAGTTGAGTAACTCCACCGTTTAGTTTCTGAGATATTTTAAGTTTGAGTTTAGCGATTTTCCCATCTATAAATACGTGTTAAGGTAGTTTGATAGCAAAAATCGTTTAATTAAGAAAATTTTGAAAAATTTGTATATTTTGTAGAAAAAGAAGACAATTCGAATGAAAAAAGAATTGAGTAATTCTACCGTTTAGTTTCTATGATATTCGGAGTTAAAACTTAGCGATTTCCCCATCGAAACGTCAAAAAAACATTATTTGTAAACGACATTTAAGAAAATTATGAAAAAATTAAAAATATTAGAGTACCACCTACAGAAGTTATATAAAAAAAGTCAACTTGATATACCGTCCAGTTTTTGAGAAAAAAAATCATTTTAGTGAAAATTTATCATTTTTTCTATTCTGGAATAAATAGCATAAATATATGTTTCTTCTATATGATTATGGTTAATCTTTTAAAAAATTCGTAATGTTCTACCTTTTTATGGACACTACTTTTTTCATGAAGGGAAGCGGCTCCTTTTTTATACGGCACTTCGAACTACCTTTCAAAATACAATATTGTAAAATAATTTCACAAAAATTAGAAAGCTCGTTCGTATAGAAAAATAAATAATTAAAAATTGCTCCTATTGTCAATAATATCAATATAATCATTCATCGGTTAGCATAAAGATATTAATTTATCGCTTATCAGGATCTAAAATGGAAAAAAGTGAATTTGTTAAACATTTAAAAAAACAGTGTTTTAGCTATTAAAAAGTAACATGTTAATTGAAGGCAAAATTGATGTACATATGAAAAGAGATAAAAAATGAGTAGACTTTGTGTGAAAAAAGGAGGAGAGAGAGAGAGAAAAAAAAAGATGAAGGAACGAATCGTGCATCGAGAAATAAGCAGCTCGAGAAGAGAAGGAGAATAATTCTCTTTGGAGAATTATTTTGTATCCTTACACGAGGATTATTAGCATAAGTTCCAGTTTAACTGGGGGAGTTTCGGGGGGTGCATGTTTAAGATTCAAGTAGTGCAACCGGAGCGAGGTCGGTGCAAAACCGGCGAATCCCCGCGGGCGCGGACCGCGATGCGCCGCTTCCACGAAATTCGCATAATAACACGGGCCCGTCGCGACATTTCCTTTCGTACAACGAAACTTTCGCACAGGTTTCCCTCTTACGAATTGAGATCGCGTCGACGAGAGACTCGCCCGCAGTCCCAAATACATTCCCATATTATGCTTTATTCTTCGAACCTCATTTCCTCCTTCCTTCCACACATTTAAATCAAACGAATAAATATAAACCAATAAAAAAAGGTATTAAATTGCGCGCCATTGAATGAAAAGTACAAATAATTAGAACGGAGGTACAAAAAATTGCATTTTATAAATCGCATATTCAAGAAAAGAAATGACGAATTTCTCGCTTTTGACTATAAACGAAATATGTACATGCACAATTCCGATCACGTTCCAGCTTCTCAGAGCATTTATATATAATCTATTCCTCGCCCAAAAATGAAATAATAAATGAAATTTTAATTGACATTGAATTCATTTGTTCCCCGTTTTTGCTTCATTTATTCGATTCTTCGCAGTCTGAATCCGTGTCTCATCAGAGTGTATAATTGCTCTTCCAATCACGAGAACTTTGTTCGCTGTGCCCCCCCCCCTTTCCTCTTCTGTGCCTATGGAAATTTTAATTTGAGACGGAAATTCAGCACATGTGTGTGTGTGTGTGTGTGTGTGTTTTTCTTCACATATTTCTTTTCTTGTAACATCTTTGTAGAAACAGGTGAAAATTATGTCGCGGTGACAAACGAATAGAGAGACTCGAAAATATTGTTCGCAATAACGCACTGTATTTATAGAATAATTTTATTTCGTCTTATAAAAGAAATAAAAATATAGACCTCAAAAATATTACACTGTATAATAAATTGGAAAATTAAATTTGAATGAGATACATAGAAATTTCTTCAGGATTTTTCTGTGCAACGAAGAATTTTTTTCATCAAAAAATTATATTTTCTTATATATAATAAAATATACGTAGTCGGTAAATATAATAGGACATTTATTTTACTTAGTGTGTTGTATAGGTGAAAGACAAACGTTCGCATAAAAGTATAACGTGCCGATTCATCAAAGTTGAAATATGTTATTGAGGGGAAAAAAGTAGTAAATTTGCAAACGAAATTCCAGGTTGTCTGGTGGTAGGGATGAGGCGGCGTGTATTTCTCTCGCTTGGCGAGTTTAACAGAGAGTATACGGAGGCTACTCGTCGACTGTCTCACGTCGAATTACACCAGAACGGAAGCCATTTTTGCGCCGGGAAAGGTATACAATCCTCGTGTCCAAGACCAAGGCTTCTCATTAGACAGAAAATTAGAAATAAACCGATCAAGATTTACGACCATACTCTCAGACACTTCTCCTCCCCGTATATTTTATAGTATTGCCTTCTTTTTTATTATTTACGTCACTTTTACAGCCCAATGAACTTATGAAAGCATCTCTCTCCTATTCAAATATTTCTCCCCTTCGCAGTTATTCCGCCGATGTGCGCGGTTAAAAAAAAATATATATATATTATGAGCAAATTAAAGATAGGAACGAACGAGAATATGATGGCACCTGTCAAAATTTAACAGATTATCATCTTTTGGCATGAAACCTGATGCTCTTTATTTTTTCTTTTCCGTTCCATCATCATACCACGAATGATCTTGCAATTTGCTAAATGTAAATTGCAAAGAATAAAAATTTGACATTGAAAAATATACTCACTCGCGCGTTGCATGAAGTTGGTGGAGAAAAAATGAAAAAATTTTATCGAGAATGTCTCATCCTCCAGGTATCCCACACAGGTATGTCCGGTTATCTTACGTTAGTCACCGAATCTTTCCAATAAATGGCGCTTCTTCACGAAAGCTGGCAATGAATTCCCGAAAAAAGGTCCAAGAATATTTTTGGCAATTGATGTGAGAAAAACTTATATTACGAAAGGTACATTTATATATAAGGCGATGTGTGAAACACCCAATTTCGAGTGATTTTTCGGATAAATCCCACGCTCGTATTTTTCAAGTAAATTAATTGAAACTTGAATATGTTATGCAGTGTACACTATACTATATAGTACATGACATTCTTGAAATTTCGAAAAATTAAAAAACTAAAGTACAAATTTTTTTTTTTCATCTTTTGAAATTCCAAGAATGTCACGTACCAGTATAATGTACACTGCACAATGTATTCACATTTCACTGAATTTGCTTGAAAAATACGTGCGTGGAATTTGTCTGAAAATTTACTAAAAATGGGGTGTTTCACATCACCTTAAAGAATGTCTTTAACATAAAAATTTAACACGTTTAGTTTGTCCAAAATAAGGGACGATAATAATAATCGTTATAAAGATCGTATATACATACATGGAAGAAAAAACATAATTATATACTTTGCTCTAATGGTATACCGCATATATACTAATTGTATAAGTGCGACGTTCCCGCAAAATAAAAGGAAATGCGTCTATTATGAAGAGAATAAATGTAACTCAATGCCATCTTGGATACGAAATCTCATATGTTATTATTTTCAACACAAACCATTTTCTAATTCGCGAAATCAGTTCTTCCCACGTTCGAGTAAGCATGAGAACAATTTTCACGCGGCCGAGATCACGGCTGTATATGCATGTGTACATAAACATATATAGTTGAGCGATGAGCGGAATATCGCATCCGCGGGCCCACGCACCGGAAAATTCAACGGTCGTAAAGCTCCATCCGTAGATGCATGCTCACTGTGATATTTAACTACAAAATTAAGCAACGAAAAAAAAATTAATTAATAAAGCACAGGGTATATTTGTTCCAGCACGTGAAACATACGTTTTTCCATTCATCTCTCTCTCTCTCTCTCTCTCTCTCTCATTTTACAGTTTTTTTTATTCGATCTTGGGTATACAATGATATAGTATGTACGCTCTCGTTTCGCCAGATTTGAACATTTGTTTCCGTGCAACAGTGCGTTTTTTCAATTGTTAGCAAACCAACGGCGTATATGTAGGTGTGCCAATAAACGCTCGGATACGTGCGTGTTGCATCCCCTATATTCGTAAACATAACACCGGCAGGAGAATTATACGGAACTTTCCAACTCAAATTCATTTCTTGCATCATTCAACATTCAGTGGTTTTAAAAACGATGTCAATAAGTGTCTCAATTTTAGATACATCATATCATCGTTTCGAAATGTATATAAGAAATAATGGCTATTGGGATCTGACATGGAAGCGTGGCTAGGGTGCACTTGAGTAGTATTGAAACGTGCATGTGCGTAAAACGTACTTATCCTTGCATCCCATTATTAGTTCAAAAATTTCCACCAGATGCCATATGTATCAACTTTTGTCAAATCCCAACATCAAAATCACAAAACGTTTTTTATCTAAACATAAAGTTAATATAAATATCACCATTAAATTTATTTCACGTTTGGATAAAAATAATACGCAAAAAAAGTTTTTTTTACTAATTTTTTAAATTTTCTAATTTTATTGTCCCTACATTACGAAATAAATTAAAATATAGTCTTAAAAATGATTGATTGACAGCTAACAGAAAATAATTCCGTATTATTTCAAAGTATCTCTAGTTTTATCTTATTAATCTACTTAAATAATAAATAAATTATCACAAATAATAATTAACATACCTATAGGGAGAGAAGTGAGTTATTTCTGAATAACCGCCTCGGCTTGTTGTGTTCAATTGACACTCACCCTCATGCTCGTGTCAATCCGCCACAAGTTTTTGCACATAGTATACAGTGACGTGGAAAACCTATTTTTCGTGTATATTACATAGAAACACATATAGAAATGCGTATGAAAAGACAAAACTAATCATTCCAAAAGTAACAAAAATGGTTCGATTTCTTCACTAGAGTTAGTACTTTATTGCCGTGCCCTTGGTAGCGATCACAGAAGTACATCGTCGAGGCGTCGATCCAAGGAATTCCGAAGTATACGATCTTTGGCTAATTTTTTCACTTATATTGCAAATGATTCCATATAATTTCGTTTTGTTGGAGTGATTCTTCATTCCAACATGATTCTTTAGCTCTTTTTCCACATATGTTCAATCGGATTTAAATCCGATGACTTTGATGAATACGAAAGAAAATTGAAAGAAATCGCGCGACCGGAGCCCAGGTGATAGTGGTCTTGCATCCATGCCTCGACGATGTGCTGCTGTAATCGCTGCCAAGAGTATGGCAACAAAGTACTAACCCTAGTGAAGAAATCGAACCATGGTTTGTTATTTTTGAAATTATTACTTTTCTTTTTTTCATACGCAATAGTATACTTCTACACACTTATTAAATAAAAATTATTGGATAATTAATTAATCTCACTGTTTGTATGTTGTTTTCAAATAAAAGTATATACATGTCACATTTCTCGTTTGTATATCCTGAAACATCGTATTTCTATGTAATGTTCACGAAAAATAGGTTATTGGCCCGAAACTTTTGCACGCCACGGTATATATTTATAATACTGCCAATGAATATCAAAAGCATCAAAAAATTTGAATAAATGTTTTGTATACGGTATGTATGGAATAAATGCATTATATGCTTTAAAAAATGATATCTTATACTAAGATATATACTATATGTATATCTGGAGGACAGAGATGTAATAGAAAAATAGGAATTAATAGAGAGTATATAGCGTGTAACTGAAACGAGAAAGGAAAAATGAAACGAGGTTGCCGCGCGGATGAAAGAAAATGTGAGAAAAATAGAAAAATGGTGCGTGCGTATAAAGGGAATTGAATCTATCCGGTTCTCGGTACGGTACACCTGACGCTCTTCAACTGTATATATATACATATACAATATACAGACGTAAAGACACGTGCAACTTTATATTTATACGCTGTGTACACAGTAATATGCACTCGGCATGACCCGATGCTACTCTCATCCTGGCTTCTGACTGTGCCCGGTCTTGTGTGCTCTCTTCACCTCCCCCCTGTCCCCTTCCAGTCACGATTCACTTGAGAAACATTCGTGCGAAACTATCGCGTTCGACGAAATCCATTTATTCCTCTCTAACTCTCTCTCTCTCTTTAGTTTATTTATAAGGCTTGGAAAATTTAATTCCAAGTTTTATCTGTAACTTTGTATTTTCTTTGTATTGCCCAAGGATAATTTTTCAAGGCGTAATAAATAGATCATTCATTCTTTCTGTACAAATAGATCACGGAAGCATCATCTTCTCCATTTAAATTATCTCATAAAAAATTTTTCCATATACTTGAATGATTCCTTGAAAATATGTTTATACACTGAGAAAAAAGATTTTGAAAGTATATATCGATTTGTCCACTATATATAAAGTAGATAATTAATTCCTTTGATTATGCTATAAAGTTTCGATAAAAAAGACACTTTTTATTCGATATTTAATAAATATTATTTCTCAATGTATAGAACTAAAGAACTTTTCAACGATGTATTATTTTAAAAGTTTAAAATTTATATAAAAATTGTTGTTTTTTTAAAATGCTACATCCTTTTTTTAACAGTGAATAAATATCAAAATTATAATTTTTAAACTTTCAAATGATGTATTATTTGAAATCAGGATTTTTTTTAATTGCTCAATGTTTCGTAACACAAGTTGGATTCCTCTTATATTTATTTGATGAGAAACGGGGAGTCATCTAATCCGTTGGCGGTAGACCGCAAAATCCTTCTGTTCCCGTTCGCTCATTCGAGTTTCTCGTTTTCGCCATGATCGAAAAAGGAAAAGAAAGGAAAAAGTGCAAGAAGTGAAAAAAGAAGTGCATCGACCGGGAGAGATAGGTTGACTGCGCGCGAAGTCTTGGGAACATTTCTATCGCTAGAAACAATATGTATTAGGGTTTCTCCTTTATCCTAGGGTGTGCCAAAATTAAAAAATTTTTTTATTCCTCGATGAAACAGGCTTAAAACGGAGGTGAAAGTTAAAGGGAGGTGAAAAAAGAATCCTGCTTAATTCGAAACTGTTAGTATTAATATTTAGAGGTCGCTATTCGTACTTTTATATTTTCCATTTAAATAACATGGGAAAAAAATTATCTCAAGATAATAAAGATGTACAATTTTCAATTAAAGTGGAGATAAGACGTTTCTGCCATAAACACCAATGCTAAAAAACCGTAATTTCAAAACAAAAATTATCTGTTAAAACCTCGATAATCTATCTTTTTTTTACAAAACGCTTAAAAAAGTTATTTTTAATCATTTAAAAAAGTATTAGAACATTCTGAAGATTTTTATCTCGTGCAAGGAATACCTTAAGATTCGGACTCAGCGGATCAAAATACATAGAAATTAGACTTGTTCTAGTTCGATAAAAATTTTGTTATCACGAAAGCTGCATTTTTTTGCCATTTTTAACATTTTTTTGCAATTAACTCGAAATTTTGACGGTGTACGGATAAAACGGACCCCAGATTTGGATTCAGCGCGCCAAAATGAATCAAGATAGGGGGGTTTGGTCAAAAGTACAGACAACTTTTTTTTGTGGCCCGATGTGTTTAACAAAATTCAATTGTATTCTTTGACGTAGTATCAAAACATTTGTGTGAACCGATTAAAAACTATCCAACCAAACATAAGATCAAAAGGTGAAAATACTTAATAGAAAAATTTCAATAAGTCTTCATTCAACAATAATAAAATTAAAGATAAATCCAAAATATATACAACGATACGTAAAATATTACGTAATTTTATATGAATAAAAGATAAATATTTTTTTAATCATAATAATGAGTAATAGTTGAAAATTTACATATGCGTAAAAGTAGAAAAAAATGTCGCGAGGAGCCACCATCAGCGTTGAGGTACAATATTTTATATTTATGAGACACGAAGCAACCGAGGGAGTCCGGGACTCGGTCACGCACCGATAAAGTAGCAGCGTTTAAGCCTCATCGCACCTATGCGCGCACATTCGTCTTTAACTAACTATATAGTATATGAATAAAATTGTATATATTTTGCGAGAGTACGTAAAGGCGGGTTGCAAATCAAAAATATAATAATAATTTTTACAATTTATTTTGATTATACACGTACAACGCACTCAGCAAACGCGGTCCGCGGTGATACTCGACTCGAACTTTTCAACACGATGTGAAGACTCTCACTGCTCTTTGCCCTAGACAAGGGCCGTTTATATACAAATTTTACCCTATGGCTTTAATTGGTTAGAGAAAGAAAGCAAGAAAATTACATTCCGGAATGATCGGTGCACTATCCTCTATTCGAAGGACAATGCCCGATCAAATCCGTTGCAAAGGAAAACCACGCACTTAATTGATGTTTCAGAAATTATTGGAAGATAATTATATTTTTCCTAAATGTGATTTTAATGACCTAATGGGAGTCCTCAATACTTTTATGTCATATTTCGAGCAAATTCTGAAAACGAAGGTTCGCGATGCTTCTACGAGCGATTGCCGAGCGACGGGACATTACAATAAAAGAGTGCCGGAAAAATGAAGAAAAATGAATAGTTGCAATTTTGTCAAAAGGAGAAAGGAGTGAGGAGGAACTAATGTTATTCCTACATATAGTATATGCGTGCACGCATGTATTTATTTGAACGTGCGAGAGTAAACGCATCATCTCGAGAAACGCGTAAACTGTGTACAGTTACACGAATCTCGGGCTGTTTGCGGTCCTCCGTCGAGTAAATATTTCCAGAGAGGAGAGGAGAAGAACGAAAAAAAGTGAAAAAGACGAAAAAAGGAGGGGAGGGGGGGGAGATACGTCTGAAAGGGAGAGAGAGAGAGAGAGAGGCCGAGCGGAGTCTCTGTGAAGGAGAGAAAAAGAGGCTCTGCCGCGAGGGAGCGAGATAAAAAGAAGAATATAATAAAATATAAGGAAAGAGGGAGAATGTTCGGTAAGGAGGCCACTGGCGACCTGAGACCGTCACCGTTATATCAGCGCCCACGGCGAAACACTTCGCTCTCTCCCTGCTTGATGCCTGCGTTCGCTCCTGACTCACCTGGATCCCCGGACACTCATCGGAGCTGCTTCCAACGCTCTCTCCGCGCGAGTATACCTCCATCAACCCAACCCCGCCGCCGCCGTCATCCTTTTACTTCATTTTCTCTCAACCCTCCTCATTCCCTTTCTCTTTATTATTTTTCAATTATTCATTAGAGTACCTTTCCATTTTTTTTTCGATCGTCTATCAATTTTCGCACACATTTATCGTCCCTTTTATTTATCATTTCCTTTTTTCAGTCATATATTTTTTTATCCAGTACGTTCAAATTTCTCTTTCTCTCATATCGCAGGTATATACTCAATATTTTTCTTAAATAATGTAATTTAATTTTTCCGTTAATATTATTCGCTTCATTTTTCCAGTTTCTGATGTGTATATATTTCTTCTTTTTTTTTTAAATATTGTTCTTGCATGGCCCCAAGCTCCTACCATTCACCTCTCCCGACTCGATATTCTTCTGCGAACGCTCCTCAGGCAAAATTCTTGCCAAAGCGAAATAAAAGTATGCCCGACGTCTACATATACTATATGTATATTCTGGTCTCTGGTAAAACTGCGTGCGGATTGGGCACTCTTTTCGGTTCGATACGTTGACCTCTCACTCGAATAAGCGTGCATAACTGGCCGGCGGGCACACCACGGGTCTTCCGTGCTACTGCCCGAGCATCAAATTACTCATCCAGAATCCATTAATTAACCGAAATTTTGTCGGGCTTCTCGCAACGTTATTTCTTACCTCGAGCGATATTACTCGGGCTACTCCCGGCGTTTGCGATCGATGCCTTATTTTATATATACTCTTCAATTTTTATCGTTTCATCACTTTTTTTTTCAATCCCGATAAATCATAATCGAGTTCGAAAAATACTTTTTTTTATTGATATATTCGATTTTGATATTTTTTTTCTAACAATTTTATAATGATTAAACGAACAATGACCTAGTGGTATATAAAAATAATTAAAAGCTGTTGAATTATTCCCCATTAATCATTTCTACACTTGACAAACATTTTAGAAGCCCATTTTGCTCGAAAAAATATTTGTAGGTTTTTTTTTAAATCTAGAGGACCCATTTTGTCCTCAAATGAAAGGTTTTTGAAATTTCAGGGGACCCATCTTGTCCCACCCCTCCCTTCCCCTACATATATGAATGAGAAAAATAATATTAAGGAGATTCACACGCGTTTACCATGTGAAAATTATTTTTGAACTTTTTTTGCAAAAATTTGGCGTGCACTGAGTTTAATAAGATACCCATCAACTAATGACAGAATTTCAATAATATTCGTCGTCTGGAAATCGAGATATTTATTTTTGAAAATGACCTTTTTTGTGACTTTTCATATAGTATATATTATACCGATTTTTTAAATAATCGATAAAAATATATGTTTCATAGATGAAAAAAAAGAACATATAGTATATATATTTTAATGATGATATCTTGCAGTGCGGATGAAATACCTTTGGGCACGCGTATATACGAATTCATGATTTATCGTTTGTACATTTATTAAGAGAGAGGGGCTAGGCTGCATTAAACGACGTCGGCGGTGTGGTGCGCGGGGATAGGATCGACAACGGATGCTGCGCGCAAGTCGGCGTCGCCGCCGGGCAAAATAATAGGCATACGCATATAATGTTGTCAAGTCCCCATTCACCGCTTTTCAGACCTTCTTGATACATATTTATATATATATATATATATATATATATATATATATATATATATATACAGTATAATGCCTCGCTACGCATATATATATGAATGTTCCAATATATATGTATAATATATGTATATGGCGTGTAGCCTACAAATACATAAACATATTCTTCGGTTATTGGCGACTCGAACGGTTCCCATTTACCGGTTTTACTTTTTTATAATTAGTCGTATCTCCGCGCGCTCGCGAGTGTACGCGTGAGATATGATCCAGGCATGTTATACCCGTTGACGTACCCTCATATTCCGCATACGTAATATTCGAATTATATCTCAAAGTATCGCGTTTTATAACCGCGCGACGCTAGTTATTCTTGAGAAAACTCGCGAAATTTTCGTTTATAGTTAACAAATTATGCTCTCTCTCTCTCTCTTAACATTCGCTTGCGAATCTATTTTTTTTTGACAGAATTTTTTCATTGGGCAATAAAAATTACCATATAGTTGATAAAATTTTTGAAAATTCGTGTTATTTATGAAAAATTGCAGATCGAGGTACGGGAGTCATATAGTTATATTCAAAAGTTTAGCTTTCAATTGAATTTCTTTTGAGACAGAATTTCTTCAAATCTCTATCTTTATATATTGCCAAAAATATATACTCAATGTATGAGATTAATTTGGCAGGGTAATGTTTGTTTCCTGTTTATTTTCAGAGCAAATAATACATATAAGAATTTTCGATAAGAGACAATAAATATTAAAACGTAACAAAAATTCGGAATAATGCGTAAATGAATCTTTTTCAAATGTATAAGAAAACAGATTTTCATGTATTTTGAAATAGCATGTGTACAAAAAAAATTTATTCTTTTTTCACATATTACTCTAATTCTTCTTTGATACTGATGTTTCAATACATATAAACGTGTCGACAAAAAGTTGTACCTTATTGGAGAAACAATTTATTATCTATAGTGCATTCATTTTGATCTTGATGCAACTATTTTTTCTAACAAAAGTTTATAATATATTAAAAATAATATTTTATAAGGAAGAATAAGGAGAGGAAAGATTTGTAAAATATGCAGAAGATTAGAGAAGAGAATGTGGAAATTTAAGAGAGGAAGCGCACGGTGTCTCCTGGATAGAAAGCTGTGGTTGCACCGAGACACTGTGCATTATTGTGTGAGTCTCGGTTTATTGAGCTCAGCTGTGCGATATTGGCTTCTCGCCGGAGCGATCTTTCTCCTAGCTCTTTCTCGGGCTATAGGGCACGGGAAAGTAGGTATTTGTCTTATTCTCGGGTATCGTTACGCGGCTAGACGACTGCGAACACGTACTCCGTAACATATATTCGTATTATATACGTATATACGTGCCACAGACATAACTTTGAGCCAAAAGGCGCGCCAGAGCTATATACCGTTCCCTCCGTTCGATTAAACGCAAAAATTGCAAGCAAATCGCTCAAACTCTGCCGATTTTACTCTCGAGCCAAAAATATTCCTCCAACTCCATATTTTCGACTTAAAGTCTTGAATATTATTATTATTATTACTATCACTGTACCGTTATATTATACAAAAAATGATGGAGAAAATAGGAAATATTGGTCGAACGTGATGCATACTCTTGCGCCGCGTTTCTCGTTTCTTATATTCTTTATATAAGTCTCTTTTTTTCCCTGTATTTTTCGACTCCGCGAGAACGTCGCTCGAGCGCGACCTCTCTCGAACGCGGTACATTCGCGCGAGAAATCCATCGAGCACTTTCGAACTCTGCTATGAGAAACTTTCCCGGAATTTTGTCAAACAATGAAATAATTCATTATTTTGCTATTTTTTAAGTATATAGGATGTGTGTACGCATGAAATAACTGTTTTAATGCTGTACGCAATATATTGTGTATATTTTATTAGTTTTGTCTCGTAAATATATTATGGTGGTCCAAAAAAATGGCTATAACTTAATTTTTTCGCATCGGACACACGTTTAATACCTTTGAAATGATAAAAAAAGCCCCAAAAAATCTCAGCCCTTTAAAAAATTTTTTAGAGGTGGCGATTTTCAATTTGTTATTTCCCTTTTAAATAACAGAATTTCGTAACTCAATGACGGAGTAATTCACATATATGTGCCCTTATCTATATTTTTGTAGAAAATTTGACACTATACAAAAAAGGTCTCTTATTATTTTTCGATAAATTGAGTCTTTCAAAAGTTATTCAAGATTAAAGTTGAAATTGTTTAAAAGTTCATCTGTATACAGGTATAAATCTGTATAATCCCCGTACAGTATCATGTTTTTTTGCAAAAAAATTCAAGTGGCACAAAATCGTGTCATTCAATCATTTTATAACTTATATACGTAAGTTAATCCGTCATTGAGTTACAAAATTTCGAATGAAAAAAAAAAAGAAAAATTGAAAGTCGCTACCTCTAAAAAATTTGTTTAAAGCCCGGAAATTTGGTGTGATATCTTTTTTATCATTCCAAAGATATTAAACGTGTGTTCGCGAGAAAATGAAATTAGTTATTTTTTTGAACCACCCTAATATATTTACTCACTACAGAATATATTTTTGAGCAATCTCGAAATGTTTACTCACTCGCGCTATACACTATACATATATTGTACGACTTTTAACGTAGAATTATCCTTGCAATTTTCGCACCCTCTGTCATTGTTCGAAATTCGCTTGAGGAAGTAGTCCAATATTTAATATCCTGCAACTGCCGCTATTTCCGGAATGTCGAAGCAGCATTCCGATGTCCATGCAGCGATCTCGCTGCTGTTGGAGATGGCGAGTAACAGACTCGTTTAGCCGAGAAATAAGTTATTTCCTATATCGATCGTGTTCGTCGGCGGGGATGAGAAAAAACGAGTGCTCGCGTTCCTTCGAGGGTGGAGAGAAAAAAGAATAAAGGCGAGCGACGCGCGCGAGCCAAAAGCAAGGATGGATACCGCCCTCGACTCTCTGATGCTTTCGCCTGGCAATGTCACGCACCGTTGGAGAACCCGCCGTCGCCGTCGCCGATGGCGATTTCAGCTTCCAACTATTTCCGGATGACAAAGCACTGCGTCGCCTCGCTTCATGATCCTGCAAGAATCGAATGAGAATCGAAAAATGCATCTATATTAAGACAAAAAGTATATAAGAAAAAGAGAGAAATCATTGGCACGGCATTGGTGTAGATATATACGTTTTTGTTAATTACGGAATTGAAAAATTATGAAAGAACATTTAATAATGATAATGATGTTCAGAAAAAGCATATATGCGTGAGATATGCGCATTCGATTCTATTTCATAAAAGTAATTATGGGGCCTGTACATTTTTAAAAGTAAAACTTGGGAAAAAAAGATAATTCATAATTTATGCGGGACTTTACACAGTGCAGAAAAAGTTATTTCTTGAATTACAGACAATAAATAACTGCGTAAACACAATATCACTTTTGCTCGTGATATAAAAAAAGGAGTATAATACATTTTTATAGTTTATATATATTTAAGATTTACGAAAAAAATAATATATAAGGACGAAGCAAAAGAAAGTAAACTCATCATTGTTCTTGAGTTTAATAAAAAATTGTATGAAACAGGAGAAATTGGTCGAGTTCCGACATGATGCAAAAATTCTGCACAAGACGCGACGTTGCAATGAGCTATAGAAAAAGGCGTTTCCTCGCTTTTTCTTGTCCATGCCAAACGGTCAGGTTGAAATCGTGATCCGGCATTGATGACGCTCTCGGCCATGCCTGGCGATGCAGGACCCCGATTTTTCACGCTTCACAAACTCATTTTTTTTTCGTCTAAATGTTTCCATCTCCATTTTTTGCCCACTTCGCATCAGCGCTTCACAGGTATAAGCTTTTATTTCTTGTCCTTTTTTGAGAAAGGGATCGGGACGCGCGAGAAGGAGAAGATTTTCGAGGTGCAGCGTGAGGACAGCAGGTTTTGTAATATTTACGTGCTCGACGGGACGCATAGTGTGGAACGATGTGAGGAGGAGGAGGAGGAGGATGTAGCAGGAGCCGGCGGGGAAGAAGGACGCACCAGCTGTCGGGGGGATCCCCCTGCGTATACGAAACTCTCTCAACCTAACGACAATGACCCCGACAGTTAACTTCCTCACTTACACAGGTGTTATACCGGACTTTTCGCTCCTTTCCTTTTATGGGACCATATTCTCGGCTATTCGGCTTTTTCTTATTCTTCAACTGTGTATGCCCTTGCCTATAGCTGCAAATAAAGCCTCATCTCTTTAACTGACGCATACACGACTTTTTCCCAATATTTATTTTCAACGATTGTACACGCACTCTCTCTATATCATATATACTTTTACTCCGAATTTTCGATCATGTCAAAAATATATGTTGTACACGGAGAAAAATACATTTCAAAAATTTATACCAGAAATTGAAATAATACTGATATGAAGAGAAAAATTGCAGTGTAAAACTGTAATTTAGCCTT
>JAPYYW010001289.1:0-31536 GCA_030522545.1 Cremastinae sp. A BG-2022a | reverse complement strand
TTTTTTTCAATTCCAACGTCTCTTTATTTCCCTTAATTTTCATACACACTACAAATGACGCTCGCTGGAATACTTTTATTGAGGTTGGAATCTTTGTTTTTTACTCAATTATTTATTTACAATTTTTTATATTTTTTAATTAAAAAAAAACTGCATTTACATAAAGTTTGTTATATAGAAATTTTGCATGGCGTGATGATTAGAAAAATTATAGTGTAGAGAAAGAAAGATGATTTGTAATGAGAAAAAAAAATTCTTATCCATGCGCGAAGCGTTGTTTGATTTTAAAGCGCGATAACCCAGCCACTCTTGCGTTTAACGTTCGTTTGTTCGTTCGAGAATTAACGATACCTCGATATCTCGAGCTTCGACTTTTTTTCAATTCCAACGTCTCTTTATTTCCCTTAATTTTCATACACACTGCAAATAACGCTCGCTGGAATACTTTTATTGAGGTTGGAATCTTTGTTTTTTATTCAATTATTTATTTACAATTTTTTATATTTTTTAATTTAAAAGAAAAACTGAATTAACATAAAGTTTGTTATATAGAAATTTTGCATGGCGTGATGATTAGAAAAATTATAGTGTAGAGAAAGAAGATGATTTGTAATAAGAAAAAAAAATTCTTTTCCATGCGTGATTTTGGCAGAGAGCGGTTATTTATATTCAAATCGATGCATTGGAAAAGTTAGGTAGTTTCTTTCTCTAGCTCTATCGATAGTCCGCTGCGAGGCATCTTTCTTCTTCGAGTCCGTTTTCCTCTTATTCTTCTTCATCCGCTTTGCACACTCTTTTTCGTCCCCTCGCACTTTTCACCCTCAAGGTTTTCTCTCAAGATATACACGCTCGCGGAGGAGAAACTTTCCACGACCTTCTGCTTTTTTCCTCTCGACGTTTATTTTTTTTTCCTCTTCTTCGTTTTCTCTTCAACGTCGCGCGAGTGCGCGTGCGAGCGAGGGGGTACACATTTTTTTTCGTGCGTTATATTCGCGAAACGTCCTCGTATTTCAAGCAGTCATAAATACGAAGGACCCTTCTCTCTTCCGAAATTTTTTCCGTTCTCTATACAGTCCTCGTATGCCTAGAGACAATTTATTGCATATGAGTTTGTGGATTTGTCAATTGCAAGGATGCAGACTCTCTGCGCTTATAGTATATATGGCGGAGGAAATGTATAAATATACGGCTGATAATTCTCGAGAGGGAAGACGATAGAAAATGTACGAGACCACTTATTTCTCGACGTCGAAAAAGCTTCGTGAATCATGCCCGGAACGCTGGTTTAACAAGAACAATATAATGCTGAAGTGCGACAGGTTGCCTGTATCGCATTACAGCCCAGATACGTGCTCACTCTATTATGAAATTCGAAACGTGATTCGAGGATCCAAATCGTTCCGAAAAAATGAACTAGAAGTTGACGAAATATTTTTTTTTTTTCATTTTTCATTTATTCGAAAGCAATGCACGCCCGTTATTTGGGATATTTTTTTACTTTCTGACTTAAATTTTTACTCTTAATGCGATGAAATACTTACTTTATTGTGAGATTCAAAAAAAGAAAAAACATAGTTTTTTTTTTAGTTTTTTTTTAATACACCCTTACTCGGAGAGTGGTCTTTTTGGTTTTCTGAATCAAATCGTTATCATGTAAATGACGAATATTCCTCACTTTATTACGGAATTCGAAACGTGATTCGAAAATTAAAAAATTTCCAAAAAGGTCTTAAAATGAAAAAAAAATTTAGTACAGTTGAGCATTCACAACATTCATTCATTTATAAGTCTAAAAACTACACTGATATTTATCATAAAAAATTATCTTTCATCAGGAACAATATTTCCAATTCACAATTTGTAGACGGCAAAAACCTTTTTAAGTTTCATAAATAAATTTCAAAATGAAGCAAAATTTACAAAAAAATATTAAAAAATCGTTTATTGCTGTAACAACTTTATCAACACCGTGAAACAACTATAATTTTGTAAAAGACAAATGCCAGTTCGACAGAATTTTATCTCAGGCAAAGAAAAGTCTAAAGCTCGATTGAAGAACGGTCGCTTTGAAAAATCTTTTTTCTCAGTCGCTCGAAAAAAAAACTCTTCGTCTTCTTTCGGATCTTTTTCCCTTTTTTTTTTGTAAATTTAATTCGCTCTAATTTGCGAGGTAAATTTCCAATAGAGATTCTCAGGAAGTAAAGTCGACGTGCTCGGTATCGAAGGGGGTGAGAGATAGAGAGAGAGAGAGAGAGAGAGAGAGAGAGAGAGCGGCGAGGATTAAAGAGAGAGAAGCGAAGAAGGAATTGCAGCGGGAACCGATGTAGTTTTGCTAATACCGTTCCAATTCCCGAAGCTTTGATTCATTGTAACTTTCGAGCAAGGAGAGGAAGGAACAAGGAGAAAAAGGAGAAAAAGGGGTGAAGAGAGGCCGACGTTGCTCCCTCGTAGCCAATACTTTTGCTCTTCCCTCGTACTTGTCAATCAGCCCCGTTCCACTTATTCCTCGCGTATATCCGGGGTGGGGGTTATTGGACTCAGCGACAGGATCGTACGACGCCCCGAGAGTCAAGAAAACAAGGAGAGAGTCAAGACGGCCTCCCGTATCTTCGCAGTTCCGGATTTTCTTCGTTCCTCCCTCGCCCGGCAGAGTCGGCCCCATGCAAAGCGGATCCATCGACCGGTAAAACTTACCAGACGTCTTCGATGTTTGTCTTCAGACCGAGGACCATTTTTCCTCCCTTTTCCGCTTCTCTCGTCAAACAGTTTCGACTCGTGACTCCAGAACTGAAGAAATAAAATAAGCAAATCCGAACTAGCTACGGAAATAATCCCGAAACAAATGTAATTGAAACCGGAGTTACTATCCAAAATGAAGGAAACAACGCGAATGCGAAAGAGCTGGATGAACGCTTTGTTCTTCAGGGAGTCGCTGAGTTTTACCGTTCTTCTTATTTCTTAACAAAATTACCGGGGGGGGGGGGGGAAACAGTTGTAAAAATAGAAGAAAAAAATGAGCTTTTGGTATTACAGCAGGAAGACTCGAAGCAGCACCCAAGGGCGACGTGTCTAAAGAATGGAAGGAAAAACAAATGTATTGAGAAGAGGAAAGAAAAATAGCTCGGCCGTGTCGTCATTGTTCGACGCACGCAATAAAAAATTACGCCGCGGAAAAAAAAATTGGAGGCCCAGGAATTAAGTCGCGAAATGTCCGGCGAAGCCCAGAAGCGGGTAATCCTCGACTTTTCGGAATAATGCCCGTGAGAACAAAAGGGAGAATTCCGTCCGACGCTCGGAACTCCTCGTTCCACCCATTTTTCTCCGTTTTTATTTCTCGAATAGATTTTCAGACGCGGATGCGCCACGGAGCCGAACGGGTTTCCGCCAAATTTCCGGAGGGCTATTTCTCATTATCTCAAAAATACATACGTATATATATATATGTATCTGTCACCATTTCTACACGCGTAAGCACTCATTATTCCGTCTACACCGAACTCGGTAGTGAAAGAGCGATATCCTCGTTAAAAAGAATTTTTATTTTATTTTAGTCACATTTCTAATAAGCGTAAATATACTTTTTTTCGAAAAATTTTCTACATCGCACACACATTCCACGTAATATAACGAACTATAATTTTTTATATGAAAAAAGTTGACAAAAAACTGTAAAAAATATACTATACTGGCTTAAATCCCAGTTAAATTTTTATTAAGAAAATTAAACAAATGTTTTTTATCAATGTAGTTTGTGAAATAAAAAGATGTATTTCCAGTCGCATTATCCGGGCTTTTTTTCTCACAGCGCGCTCGTCAGCGAATCGGAGCGGATCCTTTTGGAGAGATACTTCCGTCGTTATCTTCATCCGGTATTTAATTAATGAGGGATGATTCGAATTCGCTACGGTCATCCTCAAATAAGATCGAAGAATTTTCTGATTATTGTCTGATGTTCTATTTTCCACTTTCTTCGCGAAGCTTCTTTTACCTCGTGCTTTCTCCATCCGAGCATTCAATATACCCACTTGTTCACGTATTTCAGGTTTTATTGCTTCTTCGTAAAGCCAGGCACTCAGGAGATCTAATCCGTGTCATGGTATTTAATAATTCTCAGTCCCAGCTCTCTTTGTTTCCTTTGTCTCGCATACTTTATTAAAAGGTTCCTAGAATACGAAAATTCATTTCATTACAATTAATTCGATGGAATTTTTTAGTTAAATTATGCAAACATGGTATTAATCAGTATTATTAAACAAAGCAGTATACACATGCTGAAGAATTCGATGCATGTATATTCACAGGTAAAGTAAATATATATTGAATGAAAAATTGAGCAAGCACTTGAAAAGAATACTTGCTGAACTAGGTTTCAATAGTTTTCACTATAATAATGAGGCTTTAAAAAACACAGCATATACTTTGTTTCAATTTTTTTTTCTTCAAGTATTTTTTAAAAATAATTTTATTACTTTTAAATGTACTAGTATCGATTTTCAGTATGTATACAGTTGATTCGATGATATTCAACTTAATTTCATAAAGTTCATAATATAATAATTTATTTTGTACCGTGTTTCACAAATCATAAATAATCTTCGTTCAAGCTACTTAATGACTATTACTGCTGTTTACTATTTTACATTTTTTATATTTCTAATCGAGCTGTCATAAATTGGAAAAATTAATATACATTAGAATGGAATAAATGAAGAGATTAGAAAAAATGTCTGACACATAAAGGAATTAATCTACTGAACTGCTAACTACTCATCTAAGGTCGTCATAATTTTATTCTTAAAAAGAAAGCATTTTTTGTCAAGCCACCATTCTCTGTGTTAAAAATTTTCGACGAAAATTCAAGCAATGAAAAGTACTTGTCCAAAAAACTATCGTTTTATCAACCAAGTAAAAGATGCAAAAAATGCATACACCAATAATAATTTCAGCATCTACATACAGTTGGCAATATGGCACGAACTTCGAACGAATTTCACTTTTTCTACTATAGAAAAGCAAAAAAAAATACATGTTACTTTGAATTCTTCAAAATTGTGTACAATAAATAATGTGTAATTGACAATTTAGAATACATGATAACTGCTTATTTTCTTGCACATAAAATAGAGACATTTCAGTTATCTCGTATGCAAATATACTTGTCTGGAGGCACTGCCACGACTGTTCAAATGCAGGGATGGGCAGAGCTTGATAATTTTCTGAGAAATGAAAACTTTTCAATAATCTTTATTGCCTCATTAACGAAATGAGCATCACACCCATTGAAAAATGTTCATTTCACAGAAAAGTATCGAGCTCTGCCCATTTCTGTGTATATGCTATAAATTATTTATAAATAAATAAAAAAATTGCAAGATATTTGTTTGAATGGAAAATTTGTGAAATGAAGTTTCGAAATAACAGCAGGTTGAAAAACTTGATTTCGAATGAGATATTTGGCAAGGAGTGTCTTTGATTGCGGAAAGAAGGCTGTGTGTACAACCATTCGGTAGATTCGGCAATGTACAAAGTCGTGAATTCGGTCTTGTTGAAAGGTAAGTCTCGTTTTCACAGTTACAATCAAAACTGGGAAGCCAGTGTGTTTGTACACCTTGAAGAAACTCGGAGGAAACTTGGAGAATTCGCCTCGTGGCCTCTTTCTCTCCTCGCTTCTTCTCCCCGTTTCGTCTTCCCTCGAAGCCCCTGTCTTTCTGCCTTGTATTCAATCGCAGAATACATTCCACCCATTCTTGTCTATTTATCACGACTCGTGTCGCGTTCGCAACATCTTAGCAGTCGCTTCACTTCGTATGATAATATGATTTCACTCATTAGAAGTTTCATTAGAGCTTCGTTTACCGCAGTGAATGCGTGCTTTAAACCGAGAGCCGAGTTTGGGACTTTTCAGTCGCCTGGATTTCTTCCCGACGAATTCGCTGCCAGGCAAACAGCCTCCAAAGAGAGAGAGAGAGAGAGAGAGAGAGAGAGAGAGAGAGAGTTAACCGAATGTTTGCCAAATGTCTGCCTCTCCTCCAAATCAATTCACCAAAACTTTCATCAACTGTATACCTCTTCTCTCTCTTTTTTCTCTCATTTACCAAATCCAAAAGTCATTTTCTATTGTTTTTTTTTCTTCATTTTGGCTCATCAAGGGAATAAAAATGTATTTTTCACTCTTTCCGAAAGTTCGCTGAAAATTTGCCAACACTTTTTGCATCCTCTTTCTTTTTCTCGAGTGGAAAAGAAAAAGTTATAAATTCCGAAGTGAATGAAAAAAAAAATATTAATTTTCTCAAAATAATCGTAGAGCTTATTGGTAGATGATATTTACGATAAAACTTTTTAATGAAGCTTCATGTATTGCCTTCGTTGAAGTCCAGATCGTTTGAAAAATAAAAACGAATATAAATAAATTTCGTTGGTATCCGTTCAACTCACTTGGCAAAGTTTCTCTTTCTTCCCTCCGCCGCTTTTTATTCCCTTTCAATAAAAAAGAAAGACAGGAAAATATTGCTCCAGCGATATGGAGAGGTTTCGCGGGACCAAGGAAGAGCGAGGGAGAAAAAAAGTAGAAAAATCCTTTAGGCGATATGACTAACGTATAATGAGACCGGAAAATTAAATTCTACCAGCAAGCTTCTTTATTCCCAATACAGATTCAGCATTATTCAGCAAGTTTTTGCGTCTGGATATTCGCGAAGTAGGACAACAGCCGGGAAGAAGAAAAAAAATATCTCGAAAATAAAGGAAAACCGCCTTTTCACCGTTTTTTTTTTCATAGAATTCTCATCGATCCTGGCGGACTCGTTCTTAATTAAAATTCTCGAAAATATATCGAAATAATTAATGCTGATTCCGGTCGCGCTGGCTGCAACAAGTTTTGCGACTTCGGTCAAAATAGCGTCGGTGAGTGGCAAAAACGATGAGGGAAACAAGAGAATCGCTTCGTTCCATCTCGAATAAATCAATTAGGGGTTGGGCGCGTCGTCCGGAGCGCGGCAAGGATGATCCGCCGAGCGAAGGGATCGTCGGGTAGTTAACCACAATCCAAGACGAGAAGCCGGCTCATTACTACGAAATCCTTCAGCGTGTCGTATGGAATGATAAATTCCCGACTCCGGGGGTAAACACAGTGATTGAACATCACCTAACGAGTCATCTGTATGGTAAATAGACAAGCAACCTCTCACGTTTACCCATGAAATTGTACTCAAATTCTTATTGCGCGAGGAACGACAATAAATCTTAAATCAAAGTGCTAAAAATCGAATTTTCTCTTATTCACATTTATCAAATAAAAAATGTTGAAAAGAAACATTTGCAACTCTTCGTAGTGCAGCTTTACGTTTTATTTAACCCTCGGATGGGCGCGTGGTGTATTTGTAGACCCCAATTTTTAAACTGTTATAAAAAATATAATATATAAGATTTCACAGTTTTTTTGCAGATAATTGTTATTTAATATGTTTTCTATTATATTATATTTAATATTTTTAAAAATGTATTTAATAAAACGTGCACGTGTTAAATTTTGCGATCTTCAACTCTAAGTATCTTGAATTCTGGGTAATGGAACTTTTTGAAATTTTGCACAGCTCTTTATTGTATTAGGTGTATACAAATTAATACGGTGCTCTATGTTGTATGTTTGATAATTACATATGGCAGTTACATAAATTGATCAAACTTCGGCAGTTTCCCGAACGATGACGTAAAGTCATCGAAAGCAATGCAGATTATTTTCATTGTTAGACGTGTCTTCATTGGCTTAGAAATAAATCTTGAATTCCATTAAGAAAAGGCACTTTTTAAATTTGTACACCTAATACTTCAAAGAAGCTTTCTTTAGTTTTGTTTTTAATCCTAAGATTATGATTTAAAAATTTTTTAAACATACGTAAAAAGTATAGGTCACCTTGGATGAGCTTAAATTTTAAGTATGTTGTTTTTGGAAAAATTTACAATAACTTTTCTTAAAATTAAGCTCAAAAACCACCTCGGCATCGAGATAAATTGAGATAAAAACTTTTTATTTGACTGTACCGATAGAAATACCTTAATTATCACTGAGTTTACATTAAAATAAATAAAATAGATAACATGCAAATAAGATATTTCTCTAATAAAAAATTAATAAAAATAATAATAATATATTTGCTCTTGAGCACATTTTTTCAATTTTGAAAATTTTTATTAAAAAAGTAGTGAATTGATAAGTTTTTTTTTCGTTTTCATTGTTTTTGCCCTTCAATCGCTCACAGCGCCTTCAGGAATCTTTCAATTTGCGAGCCGATACGGTCGCGATAATGTTCAATTTCGAAATACACGTCTGAGAAGGACAGGATATAAAAGTAATCTCAGCTTCGTATATCGAGGGATATCATCGACCCGTTATCGTACACTTCCGAGTATAACAATTTATCAGATTTTCTCTTCTATTATTTTTCTCACAAAGACGAATATCCTGTCAACGTGAAAAAAAGAGAAAAGCTATATAAAGCTTCAAAGAATCAATTTTTTCCTTTTCTATTTTTTATATAAATATTAAACAATTTTTACCATTATTTACATTAATTCAATAGGTTTCATATAATTTATTTAACTAATAAAGTGATTAATGAAAAAACATTTATCGCGAAAAATAAATTTTATAAAAAAATATAAATAAATTATGAAAAAATAGAAATAATAATATTTAGTTTTCACCAATAAATATCGTAAATTCCAAGCGATGTAATCTTCCAAAATTTAGTGCACACATTTAAAGATTATGTAAAATAAGGTTTGTGCAAAATTTCAACGAAAAATCTTGAATTAATGATATTTGGATAAAACTTAAGATATAGAAAAGAGTCGAAATCTGTCTCGAGGAGAATCGTGTATCAGCGAGAAAGTTGTAACAAGGTTGGGTGACAAGGGAGTATGGAGGGAGAGGTGTGCACGCGGGCAGATTCTCGAAAGCAACGAACCGTGTGCGCTTTTAATTCCGCTTCGAGTGCGTTCGCACTGACCCGTCCGACGGATCCCACAGTAAAACCCCTTTCTGCCACCCTCTCGGACCTTTCGCCAATTTTCTCTCGGTGTACCCACACGTATTGATGCTCCCAGGCACCCCGCCATGCAGCGAGAATTTACGTGAGCTTGCCTCGAAACGTTTCGGGCTCCCGAGTCACGCTATATATAACAAACCGCTGTTGTTCGTGTCGTTCGCCTGGCATTTTTGAAATTCACACAAAATTCTTTTGTCCCCTTGTTTTGTTTTTTTTTTATAAAAATTTATTTTCACATTTGGAATTTTTTGATTACAAGTTTTTATTCGCATTTTCACTGTTTGTATATAGAACATTTTCGATAATTAAAGGAATTCAATCAGTTCATTGAGGTCAAGTAATTAATTTCATTTAAAAAATTATACCATTGAGTTTGTAATTACTACGAATGCACCAAACTCGTAAATAATTATTTATTTACAAAATAATATCAATAAAATTTAAAAGTAATTCTCATCTAGAGAATAACATTATTTTGTAATGAAACTCGTAAATTATACGGTGAAGTACAAATTCACATCTTTTAATTAGTCTCTCAATCCAATTTTGATGTTTAGATGACGTTATAGTAGGATAAATTCGTTGTAAAATTATGATAATTGAAGTTATGAACAACCCTCAATAAAAAAGAGAGTGCGTAATCTACTAAAAAAGCTCGACTAAAAGCTCGTTTAAAAAACGACACGATCAATTTCGATAAAATGTTGAACCAAGTGTTGGTCTACAACATTTTTATTAATTGTATTTGAATTTTCCTCAATAACGAAACCTTAAAATCAAAAAAAAATGTCGTAGGCTCATTAGTTGTAACTTTTTTCCGCATATATTCTCATTTTTTAGAATGAATTTTGAGGGCGAGAGTGCCGAATTCGACGCATTATATAGATTGATCGGAAAAAGAGAGCAGGCGAAGCTCTCTCGTAACGTATACATGTAAAAAGGTTTGGGTAAGAGCGAACCGTTGTACCGTGCAATGGATCGGATTAAATATTATTATGAGGAGAAGCGCGAGACGTGCCGTGGCACCGTTCGCAGCCCGGGCCGCCCTTGTTTCCAGTCTTATTTCTCTCACTTGGCCTCTCGCTATCCCGGGTACCGATTCCCTTCCGAAAGCAACTCCCGTCTTTCTCCTCGCCGATCCGGCGGTTTCCAGGGGTGAGAGTAAAATGAATAAGAGAGAGAGAGAGAGAGAGGAGGGAGCGAAAAGGGAGGCAAAAAAGAAGAGGGGAGAAAAAATCTAGCGGGATCCCCTCAAGCTTCCCCGGTTTCCGGACGTCGCGAAACTTTTGGCTCCGCACCAGTCGAAAAGAAAGAGACGGACGAGAAGAAAAATAAGCAGTGGAAAGTCGAGAGACTGAGAGAAAGGGAGAATAAGGAGAGAGAGAGGGGAAATAAGCTTGGCTGAACAAACCGCAACGAAGAATGCATTTTTCATATCCACACGATATTATCACCCTCGTTGCTCGTATTAATCGGTCGAGAGCTTGGAAAAGCTTCCCTCATTCTTTTTTCTCTCTCTCTCTCTCTGAACGCGCTTCCTCGCTATCCCATTTCCTCTCCGTGTATCTCTCCGCTTCAGCTCGGAGCGTTCTTCTCCGAAGAGCGACCGGTCCCTGGCTCCGCGAAAGAGCGCGAGCAAAATAAATTCGTTCTTCTCGCGCGAGCGATAAAAGTATAAGGAGCGATTCTCCCAACAAGCCCAACACTTTTCCTTTTGGAAAAAAGAGCCTCAGGAAGGGTCTAGGCTCGAGCGAAATGAAACGAATAATAAAAAAATGAAATTCGATAAAAGTTGCCTTTTTTCTCCTCCCTCGGAGTTCGCCGGTCTCGCGCGTACATACAAACCCACACACCGTCGCGCTCCCTATTATACCATGCTTCGAAATATTGTATGGTTAAATTATCACACCCCCTTCGCCCAATTCTCATCCCCTCTCGTTCCACGCTCGCTATTATCATGAATATTTCAAGGCGCGGAATAATAATTCTGCCGAAAATTCTTTTTTCCTTTCTTCTTTCTCCCTCTCTCTCTCTCTCTCTCTCTCTCTCTCGCGAGTTTCTTCGTCTATTCCAGAAACTGGTTACGCTATTCTTGCTAGTCCCCTAAGAGGATTTACCGTCCCTTATTCCAACGTTCATCCAGGCTTGCAAACCGGCAATCCTCCTTCCACCCTTTCATCAAAGTCATCACTAAATTTTGTCAGTTTGTAAGCTGTGCATTCATTTTTTACCAGTTACAATAAATTTGAAAGTATTATTTTTCGTACTGTTTTACATACCGGATACAATTACTTTTATTACTTTGCAGAACAATAATTTTACTTTTTCTGTGAGTTTTCAACGTCCTGTTTTACCACTCACTCAACATAATCAAAGTCCAAAGTCATAGTTTTACAGATGTAGCAAAAAGTGTACTAAAGTGTCTAATTTCTATTGCTCATCGAAAAACATTTTTCATAGCTCAACTTTTTCTATAATTTTAAATTTTATAGTTGCATCCAATTGAGTCATTATACAGTTATTATATCTATTGACTCAAGAGGTATAATGAACGTAGGAGGACGTAATGTCTACTAATAAAGAGTCTCTGTCACTGAATAAAAATTTTCCAAACAACATAAATATGCAAGTTTTCTAAATTTTTGTAGTACACTCATACAAGATCAAGTTATGTCTGTTTGACAAAAAATAAAAATCTTTAAACGAATGCACACACAAAAAAATATGATCTCCTAATCGTTCACGAACCCACCCTGTATGAAGTTAAACGACCTCCAAAACGAGCTAAAAGCCTGGTACTTTTCTAATATTACAATTTTTATGTATTTATTTTTTATTACACTGTACAATGTATACAATAACTATGCTATATAAATACTATATTGCTATATGCCCTATTAAAATATAGATTATACTGTATAAACTATAGTAAATATATATTCAAAAAATGCTTGAATCTATACTAAACTGTATTCTAAAAAATGCCTGTTAAAAAAGTATGTCAAAAAAACAAAAATTTGACCCGAACCCCGTTGAAAAAAAAAGCGAATTTCTTTTTACAAATTTTCCGTCCTCTCGCCTTTTCCCTCTGGCATCGGAGTTATTCCAGCAATACGTATAATTCAGTTTTTATTACAAACACCGATGTTGAAGTGCGTCCCCCGAAGGGTCGTAGAGGGAAATAAATCTCATGAAATATGAGGCAGTTGCCAGGGGTTTATTAGGTGTCGACTTGCGTCGGTGGGCTCGGTCCGTACTCGACTCGACTTCTCGAGGAAGGATACACACAATATACTCACGCAAGATGATGAAGCTTTAGAGAAGATTAAGATTCTTGTCTACGAGCATTGACAGAGGACGAGGGAGAGCGAATAAGGAAGTAGATGGAAGGAAAAAAAAGAGGGAGGAAAGAAAGAGAGAGAGAGAGAGGGAGGGAGAGAAAATTGGAGAGGGATCGAATGGTTTCGTCGGAAGAAGAATTTAATTCGTCTCGGCGCGTCGATTTAACTGTACGGAGGCAGTTCTCTCCGCCTTCGGTATCGACGAGCCATCCGGAATATTCGCAAAGATGCGGAAGGGCGTATTTCATCCTTCGTTAATAAAGACGGAGGGGATGAAAATGCGAGAGGGCGCAAGAGAGAAGGACGACGGATTCGCAAAGTAGAGAAATCGAGCTTGGCAAAGATCCTTTGTTTTACTCGCTCCATTCTTTCATAACGTATAATCGATAATACATCTGCGCCCATTTACATACACGTATATACGAACGGAGAAAATGTAATGCATATCCCGAGACTCGTGCAATCCGTCCACTTTTCATCTCCGATTTCTTCCGGTACAGTTGATAGTTTTGATATGCAAATAGAGAAAAAAAAATCTCTCTCGTCTGTCAACGGATAATTAAAAAAGAGATAAAAAGCTCAGGATTCGAGGTACACGCGATCAAGGACGCGATTCCAGACGAGTCAGGTCGTCGATGAAACGAATCGACTCACCGACATTTTTCTTGAGAAGATTCTCCGCGTCTCCCTTTATTTTTCCTCTTTTTCGAGAGGTTCATCAATCGGAAATATATTCTTAAATCTCCTCACGAGCGCCCTACATTATTGTGCAGCTTATTCGTCGATGCTACCGACGAAGATAAAGGAAAAAAAGGGAACGCAATCAGCCGAGAGAATCGAACGACCGTTTAATCGAGTCACTATTTTCTCAGATTTTTTTCAAAATAAAACAACCGAATGGAAATAATAAGGTTCGAGATATTTCGAAAAAAAAAAGATTTCTTGCGGAAAAAGCGAGGAGAGAAATCTCGTTAAAAAAACTTTACTGCCTATACTGCGACGTCTGTCGCACCAAATTAGTAAAGTTGGCCGTATAAGATCCGACTGGTCATTACAGCGAGGAAAAAGGAAACAGGAGCCTGTCTCTTGTAATTCTCGTTTTTATTTGTTACCAAAGTGCCCCTTAACGGAAGAGCATAATTTAAATAATTTATTTATGAAAGAAAAAAGAGTCTTACGTCGCGGAGTAACAATTTTGTAAGCTAAGTTCGAATAAGGGGTGCAGGGGGTGGTACAAAAGGTAGGCGGAGCAAAGATTGCAATAACGAGTAAAGGAGATAGCAACAATGAATAACGATAACGAGAGAAAAACGCGTCGAAGGACAAAGAGGAGTGAAAAACGTCGAGGACCTTCGTTGAAGAATGACGTGATAAAAGGCCATGTCTGCCGAGTCGTTAACGATGCTACTTCTGTTGTCTACACTCGACGTCCTCCCCTTCCCCTTCCGACGGGCTCCCTTCACCCGGATCTCGATGGCAAATGGACTCTTCGCCTCCTGCCAAATCACTCCCCGAATCTCCACAACCAACTTTGCCACCTCCATTCATTCCTATTTTCTCCCAAAGTTTCTTTCTTCTCATCGACGTCTCGGATAATTGCATCGACTTCCACCAGCAGCCCCTCGGCGCCCGCCCCGGGCTTATAAACACGTCCCTCGGTGCTAAAGACAGCCCCGAATATAATTTTAACCACGAATTAATCTGTATAAATCAGGATTAAACGAGTCTACAACTAATTTTCGGGCGTTCGCTCGGAATGGAAGTTGGAAAATGAGAATCGGTGATATCTCGCGTGAAAACGGGTCATTGCATCCACACGATTACTCTTGTCTTATTCCCGCTTCAGACAAATCGTACGAGACGGGAGTAAGATTGCTACTGGTTGATTCACACAAAAGTCACGTTATGTTATTCGCGATTATGTTTGAGACATTGATTACCGAAAACAGTAGAAATAATAGTTGATTATTTTGAAAAACACACAAAAATTACAACATCAATGTCCTAAATACTGTTCAACGTCCAATAGAATTCAATGTAGTACGTACTCGATGATTTTCAGAAAAATACTTAATGACAGTATCACTAGGGACCTTTCGGTTTTTTCAATGTCTAAAAAATGTTTGCTGCTCCCAATGAAGTATTTACTGTCATAAGATTCCACAATCCCTAGATTTCGTGGCATTATAATAAACTAAATAGAGGTTTATAAACTGTGGAGCAACTAGCTAAAAAATTACGATTCGTCAATGCTCAGGATGAGGTATCCGATTTCTGAATCACCTGGTACCAAGACGTATATGAACCCAAACTAAAGGTACAACCAGGAGTTGATTTCTGGAACGAGAAAAGAGTCGGACGTAGTCGAAGATGGGTGCGGAACGAAGCGACAGCTCATCCGTTCTCATTGACCGAGGAAGTAAGGCAACGCTGATGGAGAAGGCGAAGGAACGAACACTGGAACGCCTTTTAACGATATTATTACGCGGTTCATTTAAGTTAGATAACAACAAGTTGCGCGCACCGACGGAGACCGGGATAAGGTTCAACGATGAAGGAACGAGCTTGGGATGCACGGAAAAGGTTAACTGGTAGCCGCAGGAAAAGGTTAACTGTACTTTACCGTCAAGGCATCGCAACGGTAACGCCAACGATGTCTGGTTGGTTTCTTGCCTTGGGGCTAATTACATTTCGGCTTCCAGGAAAGCAGAATCTGACACAGGTCGCGAGACCAGGTCGATCGCGACTGACTCTACCATCAATTGCGCATCAGCTTCGTAAATCCTTCCAGCCGAAAGTCGACCCCGTGCGCGCGAAGAATCCACCACCTTCGATCGTTCAGTTTCCAACATCTCGGTTCGCGCCCATTGGAAACAAAACGTTCCAGAAAAGGTATCGGGAGGGAAAGAGGTTGCCAGGATTTACCCATCGTAGCCAACTTCCACGTTTTTCTCTCGATATCGTTAGCGGAGGAACTCGACGCGGTGGCAGTCTATCCCTGGAAACGATAGCACCTTTTATTTTACTTCTTATACCTCGAGTTTAATTAGTTCTCCGATAATACGGCTGCGCTATCTCTGGCTGGAGAGGGAAGAGTGAGAAAGTCGCCTGGACCCTTTGCCTGCAATGCAGACCACACTCTGCCTCATTCGCGTTGCTTCCGGTTCGATCGAGCAGTCATCTCTCTCTCTCTCTCTCTCTCTCTCTCGTTCCACCACATAGAATAAGCTATTCGCTTGGCCTTTTTATCTCTCTTTCTCTCACACTTCCATAAGCGAATCGCCGCTTTATTATGCAGATGCGCACTTATTCCAGAAGATAGAGGTCCTATGGAGTGTCCTGATTCGGAATAACGATATTACCGTGAGACATCTGGTGTTTGGCACTTTTACCGGTCCTCCCCAACGACTCTTGGCTTGTTTCCCCGGGTAATGGGGATCATAAACGAGTGAGAACGGTGTCCCTCAAAGATTCTCGTGTTAACGATTAGAAGCCAAGTTCGGAGCGTTCATTTGCCAAAGTATAAATAGTCTGGCAGCATCGGGATTGTATCGAAATTTGAAGGGAGGCCCACGGGCGAGGAGCCGGGAGCATTCGCCGGGATCACGCGGTCGACGGGCTGAAAGAGCGCCCTTTCGAAGTTCGCGATGCGTGCAGATGGTCGCGCCCGGAAAATCACGCGTCGTTGCACACGACTGCGCGAGCCGAGCTTTCCGAGCGACAGAGATGGACACCAGGGTAAAAGAGAAGTCGAGAAAGAGAGAGAGAGAGAAACAGCCGGGACGCGTTTGAACGCTCCGAGAGCAGGATACCAACGTTTTGCTCTCTGTTTGCTTTCGCACGGCTCTCGTTCGCTCGTACCCCCTCTTCACCCTCGCTTCTCATTCCGGATACCGCCCCGCCGTTCGGCCAACTCGGGACAACGCCGCTCCGCGTTTGCCACCAATTAGACAAACGCGATACTCGCTTGCACGATCGTCGCACACGCTCGTCGGCCAATGATAACGGTCGCGCGCGCCCTCTACCGTCTATGGCACCTGCGAGCTGGAACGATACCGCTGTCATCATCGTTAACACCGAGCCAAGCTCTCACGTTATCTCCCTCCCGGCTCTTTAACGAAACGACCATCAAGAAGCGCCTCGTTTGTTTGAATCTTCGACGAGCCTTTCCTCGGGAAAAATTGATTCCTTTTCGAGACTTTCTTTTTACAAAGACATTTATTTATAAGAATCACAAAGCTGTGATACAGGGAGTGTGGTGTGTTTGTCGCGAAAACGTCCATATAACTGTACCAACAGCAAGGCTCTGGAAATGAGTTTTAAGCGTCCTGAGAAAATACCTGGGTCTGCACATTAGGAAAGAGTTAGTCGTAAAATCTTTTCCGAAGTTAAAACAGAATTTTAGACTCAAGACTTACGCTATCGTTACTTACTGATGTGTTGGCTTCCAGATTGGAGCCACGTCAGGAGACTATTGGGATCTGTCAAATGGGTGAAGCTTAAAAAACATAGGAACCATAAGAGGATCATGATATGTAGTCATATGTAATAATGGATGGGAAATACACATGCAATTTGTGTCTGGGCTGACAGCAATTACAAAGAATGCAATTTTATTAAAACGCAATTTTGAGGCTGCGCATATATGAAAATATGATATTAGAGTCAGGAGTCAGTTAGGAGTCAGCGAAGTGACGTTGGCAGTCTTGTCAGTTTCAACCCCCAACTGTTTGTTTGATGTATTCTTAAAATCTCTCACATTGTACTTCATGTTTATTTCCTTTTTCTGTCGAGTAAACATCACTGATTCCATTTTTACTAATAATTGAATAACTCTTTATTATAAATATCGCCTAATACGTATAATTACTATTAGAGAAATTGCTCCAAGTTCGTTTTTTTGCCACCAAATATCATATCGCCATTCGACAGATCCCAATTTCTAGCTGACGTTTCCCAATTGTTACAGACTGCATCTGGCAGGAGCTCTGAGAGCCAACACATCAGTAGAAACAGAATTTTCATATATCTGAATGTTGCTGTTATTCTAACAATTCCACCTGGCTACAATGAACCTGATTCGATAGTACCTTGATGACTATAGGAATTTTCAACTCTCCGACGATCCATCAAGAAAGTTTCATAAGGAGCCAGTTTTCGGGCTGCTTTTTCCATGCTAGAGTTCGAAAGAACTCGTGTGCGCGCGTGCTGCTATTTCCGATCAATGAGGCGTGAAATTGCTTTACGCAATGTGGCCGTTATTTGCGAGGAATTTTGCGAAAGCCGACAGCGCGAGTGTCTGACTCTCGGCCCATCCCCCGGTCAGCCGAGGGCGCCGATATGAGATTTTGCACACACGAGGATATCGCCCGTTTGATACAATAACCGAATATTATTCAATATTCATCGACGGGGCACACGTTTGATTGCGCGTCTAGCAATAATTGATGAACGCGCTCAGTTTCGAGCCCTTTGCAGTCCCGCGTTAAATAAAATTCGATATACCAATTTCGGCTTTTAAAGCGCCCGGGGGTTCCGAAACGCCGAAGCGTTGGAACGCGCTCTCTGAACTCTCGCCCGGTTATAACTGATGGAAGACGAACTCTCATATTATTTGCTGGGTCCAGCAAAATCAGCGGGCCGCGACACCACTACCGATTGAACTCTTCGATAAAATTCGACGCTTTTCCGTGCTTTTTTCCTCCCAAAAGCTGCCAGTCTGTTGCTTCAACCCCCACTGTAATTTCTCTTCGAATTTCAATAATATTTTAATTTCATCATCATTAATCTTCGAACGTGTTCATTATCTTTTTCGCGCAGCACTGACTATTTTATTGCTTGAATATCGGAACACTGGAAATACTGAGTTATTGAAACACCGTGATACATTTTTTATCAACTATTTTTTTTATTTGTGAAAGTAGAATATTAGATTGTCATCGAAATTGCAATTTATTGGGACATTTGGAGCATGGTGATCAAAAGTGTGTTAAAATCGAGTTACAATTTATGCTTACATTGTATACGAGAAAAGATTTTATTTATTCGAAAAAATTACTACACTTTTTTCCTAGTGCAATAACAGTTTGAAAATCCTAAAAATTTTTAGGTGTCAAATATATCAATTCTGACCATATTTAAAATCAAAATAAATACATTTTATATAAAAACTCATCAGCAGTTTCATAATGTCATTATTTTATGACACCTTAATTCTTGGTATACCAATAATAATATATTATTGCATTTTGATCGAACCTGACTGCATTCAGTGACCAATGACTAAATACTGTAGAAAAGTAACAAGGTGAATGAATAACGTCCATTGAAAAATTGAGAATAAAGAATAAATCGGTGAATTGAGAGTTTTCACGGAGGGTCTGCGATTGTCCTTAATTCCTGGCCTTCGTTGACTCGAGATATGAACGGATTAAGAATAAACCACTTCTCGATCCGTTGGATGACCGTCATGGCAGAAGCGCGAGAACTCGTATAACAGTGTCATCAGAACGCAAAGAGATGAAAAGGGGAGAGAAAGGGAGGGAGTCGAGTGAGAGTACCTTTCAGAAGCTTAGAGATTACATTTGGAGAAGCGAAGGGAGGTTCGCAGGGCTTTGGTATAGATGTAAGATAAAGAGGCCTTCAGCCCGGAGCGCAGTAATGCTGGGAGCGAGCGGAGTCTCTCCAGTCGCGGCGCAACCCGCCAATTCTCACGAAGGATTCGACTCAACTTATATAATACCGTAAGGATGCGCTATCCGTTCCAATGTCACGCTCTTACGCTTTGCCTCTCTGTACACAACTTTGGCTGGCTCTTTCTACTTGCGCCAAGACCACCTTCCGCAATCTCCGTCTCTCTCGATCATTCTACTGGATTTTACGCTCCTCAGCGGTAACCGCTTCTCCGGCTCCCCCATCGCCATCCCATGATTAACGTCTATAATTAATAAAGTTGTCGCTGATGGAATTCGTCAGACTTTGAGACGAGCGACCAGTCTACCAGCGATTCGGGATCGCTGAACTCGTCACACTTCCGTGTCCGGCGGGATAATTCAAACACTCTCAAACCTTTTCATGACATCTTACGCTATTGCAACCCTATAAAAGACGATTCCCCATTGAGAAATTCAGGATTCACTATAATTTATTAAACTGCACGTTCTGTTATTTTTTCTTAGTCCATTCTCCTCGACCAGAATATTGGTATTCTGTTTACATTTATATAAGCTAGACTGTAATTTATTATGTTAACAAAAATAAAAACATCATTATATTGAATCGCATGTTGATTCTTGGGAAAATGAAAATCAACTTTTGACTATACTTCGTGACAATAACTTGATTAATTTTTAAGATTTTCATTATTATTTCGTTAATGTACGTTTCTCACGACTCCATGTAAATCATTTATAATTAATTTAAAAGTTGATAAAATCTGTTCCAAATAGTCTGATCGTCAATCATTTTTTAAATCCTATTTGAAAACTATGTTGAGTATTGAGTCATAAAACATCGTGATGAAATTGCATATTTCGAAATTAAATGACTCACTTCATCGGTCGATGATCTGTACGAATTTTTTTTCCTTATTGTACGACTTTATCAAATCTATAACATATTTTAAAAGATTTGTCTAATAGCTCTTGTGACAGGACGACCGCCTTGAGCCAATTAAAAATCAATTTTGATCATTCAAAAATCAATTTAACAATAACCTCTATAAGTTAATCACTGACCTACTCAAAGTTATGGCCATCGTAAGTAAAACGTATAACAATTAATTGGTATAGACCATACCAGTTTTGAGTCACTTGAAATTCATTTTGGAGCCACTACAAGACTCGTCATTGTTTATTAATCTATTTTTAAAATAATATTTTTCTATAAATTATTTACCAGTAAATCCAACATAAGTAAATATATCATAACACGTGTATGCATATAATTTCATTAATTATAATGGATAGTGATTAATAAGTGAAAATGTATGCTTATCTGACATATGATTAAAATTTTAAAAAACAAAAATTATTAATTGGTAACAAAATGTGTGCCACAGTACATGTACTACAGTACATGTGCGCTTGCATTATCAAGCAATGGAAAAATAGGCTCTCTTGGTTCTAACGTCATAAAAGATTAATTTAAGTGTCATTGGCGAAGGTCTCGTTATCAAATAAAATTCAAGAAATGTCCCAATAAGTAGCTCAAGTGAAAATCATGTGCCAGCCATTAAAATCTTCGTGCATAGTGATTTGAAAAAGGTTAGTCATTAATGTTGACTTATTTTCGGTAAATCGACTATAGGAAAGTTTTAAGATATTTATCTATTTCGTTAATTGTGCAAGCGTTTGCAGACATTATCGAAAGAAGGCATTTGTCAATTGCCATAGACTTTGTATTGACGTAGATGGCGATAAACAATTTTTCAATTTTTATCGTGAATGCCTTCAGTTCCTTTCTCATGCATATCTAAATAAAAGATATGGTCAAAATGAAGACATTAAGAAAATTGTGTAAGATTTGCTTTAAAAAAAATTATTCCATGACGAACACATAATCGATTAGTGTTTTTTCCACATTTAATAGCATTTTGGTTGTTGAACTCTGATAAAATTATCGAATTAATGACGTCATGGAAAATATGAGGAATAGTACTTTTGACAGCAAAACTGTGTGCTACAAAACTACAAAAAACAGATATATACATTTATACATTTTTTATGCAGTATAATTTTTCATAGGCCCAATTTTTTATTAACAAATTTTTGTTATACCACATGAGAACACATTGCAAAAAGATAATATTTTTGATAAACTGCAAAAATCAGAAAAAATCATTCGATTTGTACTTCACATAAATTCAGCTTATTGTTAGTTCCCAAGAATAGATTTCATCTTATCTTTATTTTAGAAATATTCAAACGAAATAATCTGCTTCAAATTCCTTATTTTTTAGAAAAAAAATGGAGGGGGGGCGCCGATGTTATTTTCGAGAAAAATTGAATTGAAAGTGTGCAAACATGGCACAAGATAGTATGTACAATTATTTGGGTTTTTGTGTTGTTAAAGACTGCAAATCTAAATAAAAACTCTCATTACGTTCGTCATTAAAAAATATGCAATTTAAAAAAAAATATGGGCCTGTTACCGAGCTTTCTAATAACATAAAATAGAATTAGTGGAAATTTAATCAACAAATCGTAGATCTCCATCATTTCTTCAAAAAATATTTGATAACTTTGCCGGCAACGTAAGACTTTTTAAATATCATAAATAAAAGTAAATAAACACTTCTATGTATAATAATCATGCGTTTTATAAAAAAATTAACCACTTATTTTTATAATTTTTTTGGTGTCCCTCTGGTGTCCCCACAAAATACGGAGCTTCGCTGGAAAACTACGTTAACGTAGTTCTACCGTGGTTCTATGGTAAAAATGGTTTTCTATAGAATTTCTTAAAACTTTGTACATGTATTCTTTAACGTGGTGCTCAACTGTGTGTCAAATTTTTAAAAGTTTCTCTACCTAGAAGATGAGATATTTATTGTTGAAAATCATATCTTTTTGTAACTTTCCATAAGAGCCTGTATTTAAAAAATATGATTTTCAACATGAAATATCCTGATATCCAGATCGAAAAACCTTTTTAAAATTTGGCACCAACCTTTATACAGCATCAAAGAAGGTTTATCTAGTTTGTTTTTTTTAATCTATAGAAAAAAAATGTCAACTTATGATTATACCTTTACACTTTACATAGGAACGAAATTTTTGAACGGACCGTCACGGTAGAAATACCTTAATCGCATCGAGGCTCTTCGAACGGAAAGTCCGAGCTAGAATAAGAGAGCGGAACGACATTTATTGGAAGTAAACCGAGCGAACGAGTATCCCGGGGACGAATTCGCGATAGTTATGAGCACCCGCACCCGGTGTAATTGGTAAGCTCCGGGCTGGCGGATAAGTTTCTCTCAGTATTCCGGAGAATCTATCCGCGCTCTCATTAAGGATTTGGCTTCCGGTATATACGGCGCGATGTATTCGGTGGCTTCGCAGGGAGAGCAACAATCTGCGAGAGCGTGTAATGCAATGCGGATGGAAAGAGCTTTCTCCATCCTCGGCATCAACGTACATGAATACCTAAATATGCAAATAACGAGTACGTACACGCGGATGGGGCGACGTTAGACATTTCTCGGGGCGCCTTCGGGCGTTTCTCTCCTTCCGGTGTCTGCGTGAGCTCCCAGCCCGATTCTCGATGGCGCGAACGTCGGACGTGAAACTGATTTCTCATCCTCGTGTTACCGCGCCGAGTCGCTCCACGCGATTCGAGACCTTCGACCGATCTCATCCCTGCTCCGCACGGGGGATAAACTTTTCGTCATAATACGAGGGGGGAACCTCGCGTCGAGTATATCTGACTCTCGGATTTCCATTACCCCTAAATAGCTTTAATTTTGAATAAATTCGCAAAAGAGTACATAACAACGATGGAAAAATCGGGGGAGAGCGATAAATGGCTCGAACGCGAGAATTTGGCTGGGTAAGCTTGGCACTCGATGCAGAGAAGGGGGGAGTGTGAAGGGATCGAAAATGGCTACGATCGCAGAATCTCCAGTCGTCGGACCACAGCGATTCACGTACGTAGTAAAAGAAAAAAAAACAAAAAGAGAGGGGAAAAAACGAGGCTGGGTGGAAAAAGATTTTAGAAGAGTCGAGCGTGCAGGAACGGCGCCTCTCGTGCAGTTTTCTTCGAAGGCAAGACAAACGTTTCGACGGAATGAAAAAGAAGTCACGACGTAACTCGTACGAACGAGCGCCGGTATTTATTTTGGCAGGCTGCGAATACCAGATGCGTCCCTTCGAACGGACCCAAAGACTCTTTTTACCCGTTCGTTTCCTCTCTCTCTCTCTCTCTTATTTTTTCAACCCTTGTACGGCCAGGGGGCGAGGAGAGCCCTGAAAAATCGGCGCTGCGAAATTCGGGATCTGCAGTCGCGCCACGTTTTTCTCGTAGGCCCGGCAGTCCCGACGGCGAGCACGGATGAGAAGCGAGAAAAGATTTCGGGATGGAGGATATTCTCGGGAAAGATTTCGAATGAGCGAGCGAGGCCGGGAGAGCCCGAGAGATAAGGATGCAAACGGACAATATGTGAAGTAGAAAACGTTCCAATGCGCAACGTTGCTCTCCAAACTACGTGGACTCTCGCTTCGGAAATCAACAATAGAGGAAGAGACGAACCTCTCCCTGCCGAGATTTTTCCAACGGATAGAAAATTGGATAAGAGTCCGCACGAATATCTGACGCGAGAATACGCGTCACGTACCTTGCTGTTTTTTTTCTTTCAAAAAAACGAAACAGCTTCATTTGTCATTCAAAAACAAAAAAAAATCACACTTTTTTTTGCTACTCGATTTTTTTTTAAATCTTCACACTCTTTTCTTCAATTTTTTTTTCTTAAATTAAAAATATATGTATAAATTGTTATTTAAATGACGCTTCTGAGTTTCTTCTCGTCACTTCGCCGGTCTCGATTTTCGACTTCGATAAAGTGAATAGAAATTCGTACGTCACGTTTTTCAGGAATACGTGAGGAATCCGGGATTCCTGCATGTGTGTATAAATCGATAGGAGAACGAAATAAAACGTTTCTGCGTATTTTCGGCGGAGTGTTTCGCAAAATGCATAGAATTTTTCATGCAGCGAGATCATGATAGCGCAAGGATATCCGGGGACATTGCCACGAGATTTCATACAGTCCCGATATAAATGTTTCTTTTTTTTTTCACCGATGATCGATGAATCGCAACGTTAAAAATAATTCAGTGAAATTCTCATGAAGCAAGGTGGAATGAAATCTGCAAAATCATTGCAGCGTTTCGCAATTGTTGCCATATTATCCTGATTTTTTCGTATCCCTGACCTTTTCGCGCAGTATTCTTACATTTCGATGACGAAAAAGTTGAAGATTTGGCAATAATATAAACGGCGCGACCTCGGACGAAATAATTTGCACGTGACACGTTCCAGCTCCAAGGTGACTGAAAATTTAGATGGATAAAAGGTTTAGATGAATGGAAGTGCGGACAGGATTTATCGATGTGTTAATTTGTCTTGCCTTAGAAATTTATGAGGCAAAAGAGATACAAGAAAAAAAAATTTTTAAAAGAATTTAAAAAATTAAAAAATATATAAAATGAAAAAGAGAAGAATTTGGGTGAGAATGGCATTCGCAAATATCTTGAAAATAAAAAAACTAATGAATGCAATAGCTGTTCATAAGAAGAATCACATTGACTTCGGATCTAAGAGAGGTAGATTAATTAATTGACCAAAAATTTATTTATTTATCTTTTTAAACTATGAGGCAATGTGTAATATTTACAAAATTAATTTAAATTCATTTCAATTAATTTAAATTTCAATTATTATTAATTATATAATAATAGAGACTAGGTCAGAGAGAAACAGATAGATGGGCAGATACTTTTTATAAATCAAAAATAGTAGCTAGTGTAAAAAACGTTTAAAGACACAGATATGCAAATAAGAGTATAGTGATATTTAGTGAAAAAATGTATAAGTCCAAAGACCAATGAATAATAAGAAAAATTGAGAATGTAAGAAAATGACCAAAATTTTAGAGAGAAAGAAAAAAATTGAACGTAATATATTAAGATCGATTAGAAAATAATTATCTGAAAGTAATTAATGACCTAGGAAGAAATCCAAATCGAATGAAAGAGAATGAATATTGTATTTATACACTAAGAGTAATCATGATAGTAAATTTTATCATAAAGTGACAACTATGTTAATTATTTTGTAACAAAATGTGTTTTTGTTTTAAAATGCAATTTATTAAGAATAGAGTCTGAATAAAATATAATTAGTTCAATAATAATCAATACAGTTAACACGTTTGTATAGAAAGACGTACCAAACTTTTTTCTCAATTTATACCCTGGTAACTTATTAGGCACATTTAACAAAATAATTACAAAGAAAATTCCTTAAAAATATTTATATAAATACACGATTAAAATGAAATAAAAATGTCTAGAATTAAAATCTTTGAATTAAAAACTAAATCTATATGTATAGAAATAGAGAAATAGAGAAAAAGTGGAAAAAGAGACAGGGATAGAGAGTAAAGAGCGAAAAGCATCAAATATGCCGGATATAACGTCTGATTGCCGAGTCTATACGACACCTCCAGGACCGACACGCTGAAAATCTTTTATGAGACTTGTGCTCCTGTGGGATGGCATCGCTGACGCGAGGAAAGGGTATCAACGTTCAAAATAGCTCTTCCACATCGGATGATAGTAATTTCCGTTCGTCTGAGTGATAAAAGACGAAAAGAAGCAGAGGAGAGCGAGAACACGCTGGATGAAGAGACAAAGTCAAAAAACTCGGCCGAGATGGAAGGAAGATAAGAAAAGAAGCAAAGAAACGTGAAAATTTTAGCGGTGTACCTTTTTTCGGTCCACCCGAATAATTACGGTGTCGGAGGCGACCGACTCGAAGAAATAATCGTTTTTTCGAGCTCTATTATCGTACACGACCGAATCTCGGAGACAAAGCTCGTCAACCAGTTTTTTCACGAACGGCCAAAATCTCTGCAGGAAGGATCTTTCGAGAAATCCTTCAGAAACGCGAGCCACGACCTCTTCTCTCCCAATCTTTATTTTCATTTTTTTAAGAGACCGTGAGCATTTTACATATAAAAAAAAAGGAAACAGTGATCCGCAGAAATTTTGGAAATGGACAAAGACTGAACAAAGAAAAAATCGCGGAACGTGCAAGAAAATAAAAGAAAGAAAAAAAATGTTTATTGCTAAAAAATGTATTCTGGGGGAAAGAGCAATGCGCCTGTCTCTCTTTAATTCGCGTGGATAAGTATCGCGCGAGTATTAGTTGATGAAGAGTGGAAGAGAATTGATGGGTCATCGCAAAAGGCTGCTTTTGATAGCGCCAGACTATTCCCAGGATGCACGTTACGTTTTCTGACTTTTACTTGTTCAGGAGGTTTTTCGTCTCTGTTTTATTCCCGCGGGAAGAATAGCTCATCAATCGTGCTCCCACCTCGCTTATCTCTAAATAAGATTTTTCCGTTTTCAGATATCAGCGCAATCACAGCTACCCAGTTTCGTTCTATCGAAACAATAATGGAAGGAAGAATAATAGCAAAACCATACATAAAGTGTTTTAACCTAAAAGAACAACTCATTTGTTTATTTAATATTTTTAAAGAATTTGTTCAATACCTCATTGGTCAGATAAACCCAGGAAAAAATTTATTCTTATCGTTTTAATTCGTAACTGAATTTTTGTAAAAAAAATTGTTTATTTTTGTATCCTTAGCTATATAAACTATATGATTTTGCAATTCGAGCTTATTTTATACAAAATTTGAAAATTGTTAATTGTTTGAACAATTACATAAGAAAAATCGGAGAGAAACATCTTTTGAACATTATTATCTATCAAAAGTGTACATTACTATAAATATAGATATGTATTTTAAAAATTCACAAAAATCTCATGTTTTTAAATTTTGAAGAAAATAAAGAATTTAATAACTCATTAATCATTCAAAAAATCAATTTCTAGTTTGACACTTTTGTTTCATATACTGAGAAACAAACATACAAAAAATTTATCTAATTCTCAAATATTTAAAAATATTTCTCATAGATCCTTAATAAGTTCGGATCTGAACGTTTCAACATTCAAATGTTTAAAAAAATATTATCACCTTTCTGATTTTGAACTCCTGATGAGTTCCATTATACAACTTTTGACGAAACTGACTTTGAGACTCATCTCCGAATAACGAATCGAGAGAAAGTTTCCCGAATTCGTAACCCGATGGAGAATTAAATCGGCCTTGACTCCGCACACGAAATAGAAATTTTTGTTCGTCGTCGTTTCTGACACTTCTCGGGAATATTACAATCGGCGTCGCACACATGTGCTGGGCTAATCGAGAATTATGATGTGCAATGTCCAATGATTGTGCAATCAGCGGGCGCAATTAATCCATGATCCATAATTGCGATCAATGGCGAAGAACGACAGTAATTGCCGTTATTCACCAGAAAATTGTGAGTGATCAAGAATCTTGATAATAATAGAGGAGGCTCGAAAGATTAGCATGGCACTGACGGCCGACACGAGCAAGAAGTATCGATGGTATTTCCTATGCTAATCAGCGTTGGAACGCGTTTCTGCAGCGCGGGATTTCCTAAGTTCCGTTGCGATCTTGTGCAGCATCGATCGATTACGAAATGTCTTCATAATTCAAGGAAACTCTGATGGAACGATGACAGAAAAACAAAAATAAATTGAATAAATGCACGATGAGTCTGAATCGAAACTAATCAAAGCTCAATAAGATTCATTGTAGGCTCGCTAACAGCGACAAAAAATCCTCCCAGTCCATTTTTAAACGACTGCAATTTCATATCACAAGAAATAAATCATCCTTCGGGAATAAAAACGTCATTTTTTTTCTTCGTAATTCTTCATAAGTATTTTTTGCAGTATTGAGAGAAAAAAAATTATGCAGACGAGTTTTTGAATGAAAATTTATTGTGTCGTGAATTGTCTTTATCCACATGTGGATTTTTCTCGTTAATATTTATCCGCATTGAGAACGCTAATTGACTTGGAACTCTCTCGCAACGTGGAATCTTTTCACTTTCGTTTTATTTTGAGGAAAAAAAAAAGGTTTTCCCCGCGATTGTGAACGGATGTTTTATGAGTCAGGCTTTTAGAGACCAGAGACGAGACATTTTTTTGTCCACGGGTGAGCATTGACCGAGTCACAACAACTATCACTTTTTATCGTCGCAGCCTAGAGGTATTCGCGCCATCGGATACACGTTTACTTCGTTTTCGTTGCTCCGAACTTTCTCTTTCTACGCGTAATTCAGATCGATGCCACCGATACGTTAAAAAAATCAAACTCACGATTCTCTCAATTCGCTATATATCTTTTAATTCGTTCCAAGAAATAAACAACTATTTTAATAAAACTTGAAAATTCTTTCGGCCTATTTATCGAGCGACTATCTTATTTCTTAATTGTTATATTTATCAAAAAAAAAGAATCACCGTTATTTCGGTGATTACGCAAGAACAACATTCCTTTTTTCGAATCACCTATTTTTTACTTTCTTCACACGTGTGCCCGATAAAGTCCGACAAACTAATTTCGTTGCGTTAATTAGTTCCAAATTCATTTTTCTTTAAACTCTGAGTTATGTGTTTTTTCTTATCTGTTCTCGAGTGCTTAAAGTCGGTTGTGCAGGGTTAAGGCGAAACCGCATTCCATCAACCTCACCTAGAATGTTTTCTAAAAAATCTCATAAACGATCTTGCTTTGGACATCAATTTGGTCTCGATAATGTTGGGACACTGGGCGAAAAAAAGCTGAAAGCAATAAAAGTTCAATCCTTTGTTCCAGGTTTGAAGCGAGGGGACAAAATTTTAATTGGATAAACTGTGTCTGAAAAAATGGAGGCACGTAATTTTTTTTTTTGCACGTAGTATTATCGCTCTGTTATTTATCCTTTTCGTCCCCGCATACTGATTCATCTCTGCAAAAATGTGCGAGGAGGATAAAAAATTAATGGACATCTCTAGAAAACAAAAGGTAATTCTATTCGAATTTATTCGACTCACGTTGAAACGAGTCTGTGTCTCGATTCGGAGTGTTTGAGTCGGTGGCGGAAGAGCGTGACAAAATTTGATGACCAGTGCACATTTTCGATTGACACACGAACGTTCCGACGTCACACAACGATCAACTCTGCTCGACTCTCTGTTTTTCCTTCTTCCTTTCCATCCTCTCGCCCCGTTGAATTTTTTCACCCTTTGCGCACAGTCAGGGCTAATTGAAATCACGAAGCGTGCTGAAAAAATAAATACCTTTTTTTCCGCCTGTAATTGAAAATTCGTCAATTTTTGTCTTACCAAAAATATCGATTTTTTCTTATTTAATTTCAACAATTTCACTACTAAAATCTATCTTGTACGTTTTTTTATCCTATTAATCTTTCATTGCATGAGTATATCTAACATTTATTTATACGGGATTAAATAATAAATCTCGTCCCACTTTGGTTAATTATTATTCTTTAACCATTCGTTGAATATATATTTTTTTGATTAATCAGTAAAATTTTTTTATAATTGATAACCTTTTTTCAAATACAATAATCTTTTTTTAGTTCATTCACCAAACGAGACTCTTGGATAATTTTTTATGTATTATTTTCAATCAGTAATGAACTATAGAAAGTAAAAAAATTAACCAATTAATATCAAGATCATCGATTGAAAATAAATAACGAACAAATATTGGATATTTATCGAAAATGTATGGAATATTCCGATAGTGAATATAAAAATATTGCGTCCAAATTCAGGATAAGAAAAAAAGTGCGAAAAACTTTCCATGTTTGAATAGGGTAGCTAGAAAACTAGTAAAAATAAAAAAAGAGAGAGAAAAAAGAAAGAGAGGATTCTTGCCAAACCGACCAGTTAAATCCCACGACGTCGAATGCGTATGGGAATTTATTCTCCTTTCCCTTCATCGAGCACCGGTCACGACGAGCGTTTCTCACTTTGCCAACACACGCGAGAGAGAGAAAGAGACCCGCTGACTCGTCAAAACAGTCTTTCGATTGACGCTCAACGAGCGAGACGTGTGTCGCTACCGTAATCGAGACTTTACAAGATTTCAGTGTTTGCTCGCCTCTTCTTCTATTCGTCACTTAATTTGACAAGCTACCATTTAAATTTATCAAATAATTTACACTGATAATCGTCCCTAATTCAAAATTACTCGTTTCAATAAATTCGTAAAACCTTCCGAAAAGTTTATTTCGACTGTGATAAATGTTTAACGCCAACAAATGTAGTTTTAAAAACCAACAATGATTGTTGCAAGAAAAAAGATCGATTCTCGACGCTTCTTACGATAAAAAATTTTCTTCCCGTTCCCAGTGATTTTTTTTTCGGACTGATATACATGCTGAACGCGCCAAATCGAAGTTTTATGCTAATGGAAAATCGGGAAAAAAATATTAAGAATAAAAATAGAAAATAAATCGTGAATAATGACAAGTGCAATAATGCTTTCGAGCTTAGAAAAAGTGTAGTCGCGCTTGTCGGATAATATAAGAGTGAAGAGATCATTGAGAAGTGCGAAGCTGAATAAATAAAAGGCTTGAAGGAATCTCTTGGAAAGATCGATCATGACGTGGTTCGCGTGGCTGGTATTGACTGGAATTATCACTTCCGTGAGCGCCGAGAGTGAAAATATCTTGAGGATCGAGAGCGCTCTGAGTAAGCACGATTTTTCGAACCTCGAGTACGCGGTCGACGACGTAAACATGCTTCCTGTACTGCCGCGCGATTTGACGCTCCTCGGGCGCGCGATCGATTCCATAGACGACGGCAAGTGTCGCGATCACGGAAAACTTCTTCTCGAGGGTATGAAAAATTTGACAACCTGGGCCGTCAAATTTTACGACGCTTCGGGTAAATTTCCGGAAGGCGTTTTCGGCGGCTCGCTCTATCAGTTCGGCAATTTCGACGAGTGCCTCGAGATCGGGATCGATTATCCTCAGAACGGCGAGACCCCGATCGGCGTTAAGGGACAATACTGCCTCGGCCAGGTCGAAATTTTCGTTCCAGAAACTTACACGAGAAAAACTGGCTCCGTTTGGACAAATTTCCAGCGGCGCCGAGAACGCCATCAGGACACTATCGACCAACTCCACATGGGCATTTGCGTGCCTGCCTCCTGCTCCAGCTTCCAAGTCGAGCGCGTCATCCAGAGCGTACTCTCCGTCGCTTTTGGCCCTTCCAAAATTCTTCTCGACTTCTCTATACCCAATAATCAGTGCTACAAAAATGAGCCCATACGCACCGATACTCTCGACGTTGTCTACATGTACGTTATATTTGAAATAGAAACTCTATCCAATCATTCCTTTCACGAACTTTTTACCAAAATCATTTGAAAATCTATCCAATCATTCCTTTCACGAACTTTTTACCAAAATCATTTGAAACTCTATCCAATCATTCCTTTCACGAACTTTTTACCAAAATCATTGGAAACT
>JAPYYW010001288.1:0-31215 GCA_030522545.1 Cremastinae sp. A BG-2022a | reverse complement strand
TTTCATGGTTCAATTGTTCGGAAAATAATTAGACGAAAATTCGAAAAAAATTCGTGTTTACGCATTTCATATGAAAGAATATCCTCTTCAAATTTGAACAAATTTTAATTATTTCGTTATGTGTATCGAAACCCTTTAAAAGTGAAATTTTGTCGATCTCAAGATCGAGTTTCGAGACAGCCTGTAGTCTTTTTGTGGATGTAGGCCGGAGAAAAGGCGGGCGCTTATAAGACTCTTGTATTAACAAGCCGCCGATCTTCCTGGTTGCCAAGAGGAAACGAAGCGTTACCAGGCTCGAGTTTTGCTCCACATCAAAGCCAAGGGCACGCCCTCGCGTCACCGCTGTGTCCCCTCCGGTAATTTCATTCGGTTGAGCCGGGCGCGCGCGTCTTGCCAGCCTGCCCTCTATCTTCCTTCTCATCGAGCGTGTATACCTTCCGAATCGTCGCTCGAGCGGTGCAATAAAAATGCATGCGAGGCCCGCAGGGCCTCCAGGGAGCCTCGTGTGCCAAACCCTTCGAGCTATTTCCAATGTGTTCTCAGGGACAAGGGGCCAAGTTCAAGGAAATTTTCACTTCCTTGGTCAAGGAGAGCCCATCTTTACAATCTCTCCCCACATCTTTTTCCAAAATCATTATCCATCGGTCAACCCACACGCACCCTTTTCCCCCTCTTTCCTTCTTCTTTCATCTTTTCCTCATTTTGGAAATTATCTCAGAACGACACTTTCATCTTCTCGTCCATTAAAACTTTCTTGTCTATCCGTCAATTTATATTACAGAATGTTGATATTTTACATCTGATTTGTGAAAATTAAGGTAGTAGATCCACGAAACGATTTTTTTTAGGAATTTGCTTGAATTTTGTATACAAATTATTTTTAATGTTGTGTGCATATGTGTGTTAAATTTTAAGATGTTTCTTTTAGAATTCAAGATGTTCATTATCGAAAATCACAATTTTTTCTACTCTCCCATGAGAGCACGTGTTAAATATTGCGATCTTCTACTCTAATATCTTGACTTTTAAGAAGTAGAACTTCTTGAAATTTGGTACTACTTTTATAGTCCAATTAAAAGTAGTCCAATTAAGCTTTAACTCGTTTTTTTAATCCTTAAAAAATTATTTTTCCAATTTTTATACAGACGTATCAAGTATGTTGTTTTTGAATCAATTAGGAACAACTTTTTCTGATAAACTTAAGCTGTAAAACACGTACTTTTATGGGAGAGTGCAGAAACCCTGAGACTCTACACAAGGGTTCCCCAAACCCCAAAAAAGGTTTACGATCTTGGAATTTCGAAAGTTTTGCTCTTTCAAATACATTTGTCTCTGTATAAATCAAATATGAGATCTTTTTCTAGTACTTCATTTAATTTTTCAGTACTTGAACGATAAAATGAAAAAAATTACACCACCGTACGATAAATAAAAAGTCGACTACATGCATTAAAATGCTGGGGTGAGCGTAACCCCAGAGTAGGGTATTTACTCATACAAAAGTGTCCTAGGGTTAACAATAAATATCTCAATACCTACACGGTGAAACCTTTTAAAATTTGATACACGTAGATCATACGAAATAAGTATTTCACAAATTTTTAACGAAATCCCATAACTTTAGTGTTAGAACTACCTTAAAAAATATATCTGCTGCTGGATTATAGAAACACGGTACGACTACGTTAATCGCAATACTTGGGCATCTTGAACGTGAAGAAACAAAAAAGATGTAATGTCGCTGAAAAAAATCTCGGTCTCCCTCCTGAGAATCTCGTAAATACACAAATTGGATTTGTTTGCGATATTACGACGGGCGCTCGTGAGAATCGTCCTCTTCTTTCTCCTTTCTTGTCGGCAGGATTGTCGTTGTCATTGCTTCCGAGTGAAGGAGCTCTCCTTCTCCCTCTCTCTCCCTCTCTCTCTCTCTCTCTCTCTCTCTCTCTCGGGGATGAGAAACACTCCGAGTCTAGGGAATAACACGCGGTAGGAAGGAAACAAAACGGAAGGAAGGAAATAACGGGAGAGATCCGGGCTCGCGAGAGGACGAAAAGAGAAAACGTCGCCGAGGATATCCCGAGACCACACTTTAGTCCGGGCTCTCACTCGGAAAACTCGGGGGGGTTGAAGGATGGAGAATCAGTCCGCGCGTATTATAACCCGTGTAATATCCGCGGAAGGAAGAAAGTAGACGACGGAAAATAAGAAGAAAGTTGAGAAAGAGAGAGAGAGAAAGCAATTGTCTTTGGCTTCAACAATTGAGAATTTACGGATCTCATCCTGGCACATTTTCTCTTGCCACTTTTCCCTTTTTCCTTCGCTTCTTTACCCGAGACATACCGAGATCACACACCCAGGGGACTTACCAACGATTCTACGTATATTCTTCAAACAGGTTGTTAAAATTACGCTCCTCGATGCTAAATTTGAAGCAATACAAGAGCAAAAAGTACTCCTTTTTATGTCTAATTGTATATTTTACACTATGTACCATATTCAATTCCCTAAAACAATGGTTTACTCATCTTGATGACATGAAATAATTAAATAATTTTTAGTTGAAACTAAATATGAATTAAGATAGTTCTATATAGGTACAGTCAAATCAAAAGTTTTTATTTCAATTTATCTCCATACCATGTGGTTTTAGGAGCTTAATTTTATTAAGAAAAGTTGTTGCAAATTGTTTCAAAACAACATACTCAAAATTCAAGGTTATCCAAGGTGACTGGGATTTGTTATGTATGTATAAAAATTAAAAAATTCATAATCTTAGGATTTTTTTAAACTAAAGGTAGCTTCTTTCAAGTACAATAAAGAGATGTGCACATTTTTAAGAAGGTTCATCATCTAGATTTCAAGATGTTTAGGATTGAAAATGGCAATATTTAACACAGGCTCTTATGGGAGAGCACTGAAAATAAGGATTTTTAACAATAAATATCTCAATTTTTACGTGGTGAAACCTCTTAAAATTTGGTACGCATATGCGTAACGTATCAAAGAATGGCTGTACCAATTTTAAACAAATTCCCATATAATCGATAAAACTATAGAACTATCTTAAATCTTGTATATAAAAATTTATCTTCCATATGTTTGTGTTCACAAAACTCGAATCAGAGAAGAACAATAGAAAAATAGAAGAAACAAGAACAAAAGTATTTTAAATCAATAAAATTTCTCAAACAAGAATCTTCATTGATGCGAATTGTATATTTCTTTATTATGCATCTGATTGAAAGATAACAACGCTCTAGCACAAAAAAGTATTGAACCTCCGCAACGTTTTTCTATATTTACCAATTCACGAATCGATATCACTCGAAAAAGCAAAAGCTGTTCTAATCCTTCTCCCAAATATCACCCTCACTCATCCGCAGCTTTCACACTGTATCCATAAACAATCCGAGTGTGAAACCACTGAAAGATTTTCCAGGATTTTCGTTCCACGCTTCAATTTTTTTTTTCAACTACAAGAAATTTTTATAATCCGATTGAAAAGTAATAAGAGCCGAGGCAGATAAAAACCTACATCACGAATTTTAAAATATCCGTAATTCCTGGTTTGTTGAAAAACGTCAGTTTACAAAAACGAAAATTCCCAATGTGCACGAAGAATCAGTAGTAATCCATCTGTGTTTTTCATAGAGCTTTTCATGTTTTTTAAAGAATTTTTTATTACAAAAACGAATACAAAGAATATGTGAACCGTGTCCATCTCACACCTTCATTATTATTCGTACTTTTATCACTAATCCATTGAAAATGTTGACAACTTTCACAAAAATACGCCTGGTCAAAAGGGAAAAATGAAGGGGGAGAGAAAATGATTTTCCCGTTGGAGTTTTAATGGAAAAACATAATCTGAGTACACGAGAAGAATATGGGGTGGTTTCGAGCGTGCAATAAAGGGTGCGAGTTTGTGTGCCACTGGAAGATGTGGAGAACGGTTACACAAGCTGGAAAGACTCGCACGATATTCCGGTAAAGGTATTCGGGATGACGCGGGGGTAAGCAGCTGCTTTGAGTGCAAAATTGGAGTGTGCAATATTGAGGACCGACGATTACAGTCGGGCGGAAGAGCGAAGCGAGGGAAAGAGGGAAATTCGCATTTCTCTCGCGTTCATACCGCACTTCTCCAGAAATCAGGCTTTTCTATGAACGTGTTTTCATAGATACATGTCCCAGCGCCATATTAACTTTAATTTTGAAAAAAAAGCAAAAAAACTATATATTCGCTTATTTCAAATACGTGAATTATAAATGTGATAAAAATGATCATCACTGCAATTAGATCCTGCACGCTATTGTCAAACATTATCCTATTAGAAAAAAGAAATTAATCTGAACAAATGAAATTATGAGATATGGTCCAAAAAAGATAGGACTTTGATTAATCCTACCTTGGACTTCATTTGAATCATGGTAAATACGATAGTAACCTTTCATCTGGTTTAATATATATACAAATCATAAAACAAATAATTCTATTTAACGCCGCTATCAAAGGATATCTAGTTACAAATTTGCTACCACATGTTTAATTTCTAGACATTGCGAAAATTTCATCAAATCAACCAATCTGCTTCTATAATATTTTCAAATAGTATAGTTGCAAACCATATAACTTCTTTGGGTTATTAAAGCTAGCATAGGACTTTTATATTTTTCGATAAATAATATACTTTTCAATATGATGTATTTAAATCAATTATTATTATAAATAATAATATCTATTATTTAGTATAATATATTAGATTTGGTTATAATCAAATAGTTGTATTGAGCACTATCAAATTATGTACATAAGTTCATTGATATTAACAAACAAAATCATTTTTTTGTTTCAGGTAAGGCATGTAGATATTTGTGGTCCTTTATGGCGATCATGCCAAGGTAATACTTACAAAGATGCTCGGACATTCTGGAATTAACAACAGACAAATGATAGATGAAGTAAGTCCAACATGATGACTAGGTGCCTTTTTGCACATTACGATATTTTTTTCCTACATTGTGACAGGACGCAATAATCCCTCAACATCAACGTCTATAGCTAAGACAATGATAAACAGAGCTCGACACTTTTCTGACAAATGAGAATTTTTGAATGGGTGGTGTTTATTTCATCAATGGGACATGAAAGATCATCCATTGAAAAATTTTCATTTCTCAGTTAATGTATCCGTCAGGTTTTAAACTTAGCTCCTGTTTAGATTACCTATTATTATGATTCGTGTGATGATTAATTTATGGTCCAATAGATCGATTCGTTAACCTTTTCTGCAACTATTCCTGTCTCGTCACTCGACCATCATATGAAATAGATTATTAAGTACCATTTTCATTTCTAGGTATGCAAATATTCGAAAAAGTTTATTGCTTTTTTTATTTGCATCACGTGCAATCGTGATTATATTGCACGCAATTTTACGGCACTCACGTGTATTTAGTGACGTCCTTTGATTTCTGCAAAATGAACGTTTTCATTTCCGATATATGTGAAATGGAAATAACTCGAATTTGTGCTGTGCAGAACCCATATAAGTTGCATCATATCATCGCGCACTATTTGCACAAATATACCCTCATGTAGTTGCCCACTTCTATAAAAAGATTGATATGTTACATTTGAGAGTCGATCCATGTCACTCTGAAAACCTGCCAGATATTAAAATCACCGATGAATATTTTCATGCTTTTCCTGTGTCCTGTGATATTAAGGTAGTTCTATCAATACAAAATCAAATCAAAAAATTTTATTTTATTTTATCTCTGTACTATGTGGTTTTTCAGAAAAAGTTTATTAAGAAAAGATATTGCAAATTGTTTCAAGAACAACATCCTTAAAATTCAAGGTCATCCAAAATGACTTGTAATTGCTACGTATGTGTGAAAATAATTTAAAAAATTACAATCTTAGAATTTTTCTAAAAAAAACTAATGGAAGCTTCTTTGAAGTACAATAAAGAACTGTGCAAAATTTTAACAAGTTCCACTACTCACAAGTCAAGATATTTATAGTTGAAGATTGCAATATTTAACAAGTGCTTTTTAAGGGAGACTGCAGAAAATAGTGAGTTTTGATAATAAATATCTCGAGTTCTACGTAGTGAAAGCTTTTTTTATTTTATTTACAATTGCATATTATGTCAATGAAGGTTTTAGCGAATTTTGAACAAAATCCTAAGAAAATGATTTTTTGATAGAACTGCATTAAAAATAAGTAGCAATATTTGTGAATGCATATTTAAAGTAGTTTTTTTAAGTCAAGTGAATGACCATATGGAATAAATATGCAAACTACGTCCCTTGTATTAAAGAAATATTCTATTGACTTTAAAATCATTTCTAATGTATTAAGTGTATGATTGTCTACTTGGGAGTTGCTCTCGATTAGGTAATTTTCGTGATACCCACCAAAAAAGTGACACTAATTTGTAATAAATTTGTAATCAAATTTATTCTAATTCCAGATTTTTTTTACGTTTTCTGCTATTTAGCTAATCTGTTTGTTATAAAATTGCGATAATTGAATTTCCGGACAACGGTGTCCATAGTGTTTGTCAATGTCTAATAAAATCTCTACTTAAATAATTTTTCATTAAAAAGCTACACGATAAATATTGGTAAAATTTTGATAACAGGTCAGTCAAGTATTTATCTACGAAAAATAAAATTTTCATCAGTCGTAGTTGAATTTACCTCAATTATTGATTGAACTGTTTCACAAAAATCATTTTTACAACGAGCTATTGCTTGCTATGTTCTACTCAAGTTTGTTTTCATAGCAAGTTACATTTAATAAAATATTCTCAAGAGCTTTTTTTCTTTTCTTTTATCAAACATACAAGCGTGAATTTGCATAGCTTCAAATGCTAGATCGGACCCGTTACTCAGATCGCTTGGAAATGCTTGTATCGTTTTATGGCGAGTTCATGTGTAGGTACATATTTATTTATGAGAAATGACGCAACGCTGCACTCACCCCGTAAGAAATTTTATGGCTCACCGCGGGGTCGAGAACCGTGAATAGATCTGAGAATCGTCGGTTCTTCGTCGTGTCAAATGGAAAATTCAAAATGCCTTGTCGAGCAGGCGAGTACGATACGAATAAAAATTTGTGGTTAACGTTTTTTTTTTCTTTTTCATTCTTCCTACAGTTTTATCACTTTTGGATTTATAACTGTCGTATCCTGTCTTGGTATAAAGTAGAATTTCCTCTCAGGATCGAAAAAAGGTTCCGATGCACTTCACCGCAAGAGAAAAAAATTCAAAACTTTTCGAATATGTGTTACGTACCGACCTCTTTAAAAAGCAGACTTGGCATCGGAGTTACGGTTTCATAGAAACTTATTAATCGCTGCCAAGAGGTATAAACGCCTGTTGATGGACTTCCGAGTTATAGCTTTGATGAAAGCAGGTTGCATATTTTTTATTTCCATTCTTTGTCAAATCTCTTTAGATGCTTTTTCTTTATACAAAGAGAAAAGGTCTCATGAGTGCTTGTAAAGGACACCCTGGATGTTGACGTTAAAATTAAAGAAAAATAAATTCTCATTAATATTGGAAGACTTTCGAAGATCTTATAAGTTTTAAAAAATATTTTAATTTTTAAGAATTAGTATCTCTTTTTTCAGAAAGCGAATTATATTGAAATTTGTACATGAGACAAGTAACATATTAATCTGAATACACACCAAATTTCAACACAAGATCTTGGGTAGTTGAAAATCATCGGATCACCTTTTTACGATTTTGAAATTTCGAAAATTCTGCTTTTCCAATTGCATTTTTCTTAGTATAAATCAAATACGAGATCTTTTTTTACTATTTCATTTCATTTTCCAGGACTTGAACGATGAATAAAAAAAATTAAACCTCCTTACGATAAATGAAGAGCCATGCAGCTACATCCATTTAAGATGCTGGGGTTAGCATAACTCCAAAGTAGGGTATTTGTCTAATACAAATATAGAGTAGGGTACTAGGGTTAACATAATGCTGAAGAAGATATGTGTAAAATTTTAGAAAAAATTTTGTGTCAAGAAATTCCTAGGGATGATTTAATATTCAGTCAACACGTAGGGATTAACCTTTGCATCGAGTGTCGTGGTAATATCGCACCTCAAGGTAGTCAAATCTATCAGTACAATCAAATCAAAAGTTTTTATCTCAATTTATTACCATACACCATGTGGCTTTTGAACTTAAGTTTATTAAGAATTCAAGGTCATCCAAGGTGACTTGTACTTGCTACGTATTTATGAAAATTAAAAAAAAATCACAATTTTGGAATTTTTTTAAACTAAAGGAAGCTTCTTTGAAGTACAATAAAGAGTTATGCTAAATTTTAAGAAGATTCACCATCTAGATTTTAAGATATTTAGAATAAAAAATGGCAATATTTAATACGGGCTCTTATGGGAGAGCACTGAAAATAGAGATTTGTAACACTAAATATCATGACTTTGAAGTTTGCATCGTTGGAATGCAACGAATTTTTTTAAATTTATCCAACTTTTTTTTCGATTTTTCTTCAAAAAGTCATGAAAATCAAGCTTCTAAATACAAAAAGAATCAGTCCTATATACGGAACCCAATCCTTTCAGGGATAAAAAAATGAAAAAATTCTGTCACCCCCTGTGCAATTTTAAATTCGTTGCATTTCAACGATGCAAACTTCATAGTCATGTATCTAAATTTCTACGTAGTGAAACCTGTTAAAATTTGGTACGCATATGCGTAACATATCAAAGAACGACTGTACCAATTTTCAACGCAATCCTAAATAAATGATAAAACTATAGAACCACCTTAACAAAGATTCGTCCAAATGAAACTCTATAGATTTGGTCGCTGGATGAAGGTTACCTTAAGGAGGTTCACGCGTTTACCATGGTAAAATTATTTTTCAACTTTTTTGGCAAAAATTTTGCGTACACTAGATTTAATATGATACTCAACTACTGGCAAAATTTCAATGACATTTACCGTCTGGAAATCGAGATATTTATCTTTGAAAATCGAATTTTTTTGTGACTTCTCATAATGACCCCGTGTTAAAAGTTATTATTTTGCACAATGAATATTTCGACATCTGTACGATAAATCTTTCTTAAATTTTAAATGTATTTTAATATCCCATCAAGGAATATTAATATTGATTTTCGTCGGATTAACTTGAAAATAATTTCACTTGATGATTTTTGCCTTTACACGTAAAACGGATGCTAGCGGACGAACAAGCGCGTGAATCTCCTTAAAAGATAAACTTCTGGGACACCTTATACACATATCGGAGTCAGGTTGACGATGAGACACAATATATAGCGCATCTCTCACGAATCTGACTCAACGCTCAATCTTGAATGACGTTACGCTCCATTTATTGGCTCTGGGTAACAACGTGGATTCGTGCCAAGATCGAGTTAACGTTCATCTACGTTTTTTCCATTCTTCGCCCGCCCTCGTTGCACTCGTCGCTTCGCTTCGTTTTTTTTCTCTTTCTCTCTCTCTCTCCTTTGCACCCACTGGCTCGAGGTTAATGCGCCATTGAATATTACGACGAGAAAATCTGGCGTGTGCGTTTTAACAAACCGGAAATTACGAGCGATCGAGAAAATATCGAACGAGCGAAATAGTCGCAATCATCTCTCCTTTCCTTTTTTTTCCCTCCTGTTTGCTCCTAAGGGAAAGCAACGGACAGTATTTTTCCTTCGGGAATGAAAAGAGAGCGAGTCTGAAAAAAGCAATGACGAAGAATCGCAAAAAAAGTAATAACGCAGAAAACTCTTGCAGATTCCTTCTATTTATCTTTTTTTTTCTTTCTTCTCTTTTGACTTGACAAAGCCATGAAATTACATCGAACATCTCCCAGCGCAAAGAAAACTGAAAAAAAGGGAGGAAAAAAGATCTTGAAAAAACTCAATGTGTCTGTACAGAGGTCGCTGTAAAGGAGAAACGTAAGATTAATCGAATGTCGTGAAAAGCCTCAACGGGATTAGACGCTCAAGTTTCGTTTTATCGGACATCGCGACGCCATCGTTGAGACTTTCGTTTTTTTTTCTTCCCCCTCCCCTATTCTCTCTCTCTCTCTCTCCCTTCTTTTATACTCTTCAATCTTTCTTACTTCGGTTTCTTCTCTCTCTTGAGAGATGTAGTAAGCTATATTTTGCAAAAAGTAAAAAAAAAACTCAGAATTGTCTCGTCGAACACTCCCACGTTGACTCTAACTCGTTTACCATGGACATAGCTTTTCTATGTAACTGTTGTCTTTTTCTACCACAATGGAGCGTTGTGTCGGTGTCGGATTAATTGATTTTTAAATCGTGAAAAAAAAACATGTTCCTTTTGAAAAATTAGACATTTTTTTAGGGTAGACAATTTAAAAATACAGTTTACATATTATAATGAATTTGATCGTAATCACGATGGAAACAAAACGAAATTCTCGAGAGTCAATCAGAATCTCGAAAGATTAATTTTACTCTATAAGCGTGAAAGTTTTGCATACATAGTATAAAATGTGGTTATCACAGTTTTAACATAAAATTTGTATTTAAAATTTACGATTTCTAGTTAAAATGTTATAATGAAGGAAATATTTTCATTGAAAAATTTGCATTTTTATTATAGTTTAAATAATGAATGTAAGGTGTTTTGGTGCACATAACGAAATTATAAAAATTCGTTCAAATTTGGAGATAATATTCTTTCATATGAAATATATATAAATACGATTTTTTTTAGAATTTTCGTTTACGTATTTTCCGAACAATTAAACCACGAAATATTGCTTTGTAGACACTATAACTATACTTTTCGTGAATAAGAGCGTAAATTTAATACTCAATTATTCGAAAGTAATGTAAACGATTATTTTTCGAATTTATATGAATTACTTTAGTGACGAGACACATTCTTTTTTGATTTCATCGTGTTCTTAACAAATTTCAATTCCCTATACTTCAAACATGTAAAACTTCATTTATTTTCACCAACTGTATCGAAACCCTTTATTAATATGGTATGAATAGATTACAATAATGTGATGAAATGATTTAGCCTATAAACGTTTAAAACAATTGTCTCGACTAAAAACTGGAAGCTCATGTATAACCTAAAACATTGAATTTTATAATATAAAACGAGAAGTAGAGCAATATTTGGTATTATACAATTGAGTATAAAATCTATATAATTATCAATTTATAATAATTTTAACGCATTAGAACAAGCATATCAATGATTTGAAATAATTATTTATCATGGAAAAAATATGAAAAAATTTGTTGTATCAATAACTTTTTAATCTTTCAACTTTATGTAAAGTTATTTCTCGTTTATTGGTATAGTAAAAAGCAAGAGCGAGAAGAAGGAAGAAAAAAAAGCTATTTTTGTGACACAATCGAATAAATGTGACGAATGGTACGTAGCCTGTTAAATTTGTATCGACCAACTGGCTCGTCGGCCACAATAAGATATTTGTATACCTCGAATGCACACTCATAATGGCCCAATCGATATATTCGTTTCTTCCTAAGCCTTTCATGCACAAAGCATGCCTCGATAATAAAGGGAAAAAAATTCAAATTACTCTGGTGCTTTATCGCACTCGGCTGTATATCATTTTTTTTTGTATCGAGAGTTCGACGAATTAGATTTGAATCGCCAGTTGGCATTCCCAGGCGCGCGTCAGCCAATAAAAGCTTCGATCCTCATGAGCGAATTTACTTTTCTCCTCTTCTAGGTATTCTTTAGCTATTAAGCCCCCCATTTCAGCTCTTGACGTACCCTGGAGCGAAATCGTCCCTCTCTCGCTGCCTCGCAATATCTTCTCGGAATATCCGGGTTGGGAAAATCGTGGGAGGCGAACTGACAAAAAAAGCCCTTCGAGCCAAGTTACACAACAAATCCATTGGACCTATTCTGATCAATGGAAAATTCAACATAAAAACCCCTTATCACAATGGAGCCTGCATTTTCGAAACAACTATTATACTCATACGCATCCTTATAAAAATCGTTAAATTTTTTTCTATTTTACTAAAAAAAAAGTACATAATATTTCTATCTTATTTTTTCACTTTTTTTCTTTTGACTATACATTGAAAAAATAATCTATAAATATATTATATACATTTTTTTAGAGTTATATATGTATACAACAAAAAGAGCTTAATCTTGATTATTTTACTAGAAAAAGATCAGTGTTTCTATCTTCTTTGAATTATATTTAAAAAATAATTTATAGATATTATATATATATTTTTGGTCTTATATTTACAGAGTTGATAAAAAAAAGCAAAATCTTTCTGTTTTATTGTAATTATTGAAAGGACAGTTAACAACTATATTTTTAGATTCTTATAATAAAGAAGAAAAAAAGAACTATATCTCACACCTTTAAAATTTTTATATACTATTTTGGGTACGAGAGAGTAATATTTTATTACGAAAAAGTATCTCGAAAAGTTGGAGTTTCAAGTAATAAATCTTCTATCTATCCAGGCCATATATACTTTATTGAAATGTTTATTTGAGTAATAAACACTTTGACGTATAAATGCTTTATAACTTGGGTCGTTTCACGAAGATTGAAGTGATGCAAAATTCATGTGATATATTTACCGATGAAGCATTTATGATTGGCTTCTGCGGGTAATCCACTTATAACTGCCGTATATATATATTTTCACATTTTATCGGCCCTTTCAGTGATACGGGGTCCTTGAATCGTCGTAAGCAATTTCTTTTTGTCATACATGAGCATTGCGTGGCGGAGAAGAATTCGCGAAGGCTCGAAGGGAGACTTGGAGTCACAGGGGATAAATTTGTGCATGAGAAAAGGGCAGCAATGGGGGTAATATCGATAAACAAGAAAATAAGGGAAAAATAGCTCGCAGAGTGAAAGGAAGAGCTAGAAAGAGGGAGTAGATCTTAGTTCGTAGTTCCGATCGTTATGTACGATGAGATGAATACTTGTCCATTACCAGAAAATAAAGTGTTCGGTATACAGTAATAAAATCCCATGAGTCAGGCTGTTTGTCAACGGAGAGTTTGCCAGGGGTTACAGGACAAACTGACTCGAATTTTCCGCAAGGGCGTTTCCCTTATTGCACGCTTAAGATGTTTATGATGAGAAATTACTTTTTGATAAATAGAAAACAAATTATCTATCGAAAAAGAGCTTCATTTCAAAAAGGATGTATGTTAAAGTGCTTATAAAATTTTTTTAAAGGTATATTAATATATTTAATCTATTTTAGTTTATTGAGGTAGTAGTTTTAAAATTATATTAATGTAGTTTCTTCAAAGCAGTTTGGAAGAAGACACAGATAAATTAATTCACGTTCAACCTCAATTTTTTTAGTAAGAGAAATTACATTAAAATTACATTAAAATATATATACACTGCAGATCAACCTTCAACAAATTCTCTGAAAATGATAAGTTTATGCAAAATTTAATTGTCTGTACATATTCAAATCTTTGTAAAATATGAAATATATGCTTGGAATAAGCATTCTACAGTACAGTTTTTTTTTCAATAAACTATCAAATTTCGCTTTTTAACATTTTTCTCTTTGAAATATTTTTGTAAATTTCATTTGCTATAGTTTTTATTGTATATTTGTACTGCTTATTTTTATTTTTAAACGTTACTGCTTTTTTAATTTATTTTTGTCAGTATCAAATTTCCTACAAATATAAAATCATATGTAACTTCATCATTTTTTATACTTATCTATTCATTTACAATCATTGAACTTTGACAGATGACCAGATTAGATAAGAGTATTTTTTTATTGCAAGTATATATAATTATTATAATGGTCCAGTAAGTAATGGTCAACTCTATAAAAAATGTTGAATGTAATTAGCTTTAATAATATTAAATGCTAATTTGTTTCAATTGTTAAACAAAATTGTTTCAATTTTTGGTATAATTTGTATATCTTATACTTTTTTAAATATAAAAAAACGTAAAATATGTTTTTTTGGTTTTTCTTTCGAACCACTTTAAAAAAATGAGAAGCATAAAGAATTTATAAATAATAAAATTAATATGTTTAATACAATTAGCCTTAAAAATATTATACAGAAGTTTGTTTCAATTATTAAAAAAATATATTTAATGTTTTTTTTCCATATAATGTGTATCTTATGTTGTTTTAAATATTTAAAAAAAACCTAAAATATGGTTTTTTGGTTTTATTTTCGAATTACTTTTTAAATAATGAGAAGCAGAAAGTATTTATAAAAGTTTAAATGATTGTTTTTTTTTGGGTCTGAATGTTGAAAACCTCAGTGAAACATTTAAAATTATAATAATCAAACTGTCGGTCGCCCTTCGGAGAACCGCAGCGTCTATCAAGCCTGCAATGTGTTCTATGCAGCGTAAAACTGGACGCAGGCGATTCGAGAATTGCGTCGAGAATTTTAAGGGACGAAGTTGCATTATCCCTCGAGGTTGGACGTGTCGTGGTCGATTTATATTATCGAGACTATACAAGTTTCTAACCATTCGATGTCGGGAGTAAAAAGAAAACTTTTTGATTGCCAATCGTAGCAGCGACACCCTTTCTTCCCTCCTTTATAAAATTACGCAGACAATCGAGGGGTGATTCGTCGAATGTTTTGAAAATTCCCCGACAGCTATATCACGCGATACACTCGCGTATTTGTATGGAAAGCATTATGGGGATACCCAGGAGAGTTTTGTAGAGAACGAGTACGAGAAAGACACAGATATAGACAAATATATAGGGCGTCTCAGAAATCGATGGCAAAATAAAATAAAAGCATTTCGATGTAAATGAAAAGTAATAAAAAACATTATAGTAACATCTAAGTTCTAAATCTGCTTTTTAAAAAGGTATTAATGAAGAAATAAAAATTTATTTTTGTTATTGAATATTTTTATGCCATAAAGTATTAAAACTATAGTTTGTCGATAGCTAAAAATTTTAAATTTCATTATAATAATTTTTTCGATATATCGAAAAAATAAGCGAAACCTATCCTTTCAAAGTATGTTCGAAATAATCCAGAATCTTATGAGGAACCGTTAGCATTAACTCTTTTATCAAAAAATATATGTGAGTAATTCCATCTCAATTCAACGAAGATTTTCGGATGACCTCTTTGATTTTTTTTTATTTTTTAATAAGCTATTGTAAGTGCTAAATAAAGTATCCATGCCAATTTTTAGCCCTCTATCTTGACACGTACAGAAGTTTCGTAAATTTCTTAAAATATTCATAACTTCTACTTTTGGAAAAAAAAATGGAAAACTGAGAAAAAAATTTTTAAATATCTTTTTAGCCATTTTAAGCTCAAAAATTGAATTTTCTTTCAATGGAACCCCTTCGATTTTTTTTCAAAAATTCACAACATTCTATGTAAAAAAAAACAAAATTTTTGAACCCAGACTGGAGATGGGCTTTCAATAACTTCACGTTGAAAAAAAATTTTTTTAATTTTTTTTTAATTTCACCCTTTGCGCGTATAAGGCCTATGTGAAGTACCTATATATAAAAAATTGAATGAAACGCAAAACGTTAAAAAGAAATTTTTAATATTAATCATTATAATTTTCATAAGGAAAAAATTTTTAAAAAATATGAAAAGAGTGAAACAGCCTGTAGAATGTAATAGATAGATAAAGATAGAAGTGTAGAACGAATCGGCGGTCCTCTAAAGTTGTATACAGTATTCAAGAGACATTCTCTCGCGACCCTTTCCACTCTCTCGTATTTCGTTGTGCTGCAATTATTCTCAGCCCCAATTACCATACCAAATATGAATTGAAACTACCGCCACGTCCCTGTCCTCTCGTATATCGTTTCGCATTCTCCGGGCTCGAAAATCTCCGCGCGCCTTTATAGTTGTACGCGGAGATGTATGGGATACATTTTTAGGGTCGCTTATTAGCTCGGTTAGGGGATGAAGCTACGCGGGGGGGCTCCAGATTCTCCGTGACATCTGACGCCTTTTGTACACAACACGGCCCAATTCTCTTGCCATCGCTTCGCTTATTTCTCCTATTCCCGGTTCGCCTTCCTCCCCAGCCCTAAATTTTTTTCACCCCCTTCGCCTTTCGACCACTTCTTCACGCCGTTGCACACTTTGTGCGAAAACCTTTCTCTTTCTACCCTTTCGCGTGTCTCTCCCTTTATTCGCCGTGTCTCTACAATGCCGGCGTCGAGAAGAAGAAAAATAAAAGCCGTGTAGTCCGACACTTGTGGGGAAGTCAAGATATTTCGGACTGCCCAATTAGACCCGCACCGTCCCTTCGGATCACTTTATTTCACACTCGGCACAATGGTTTACAATTCACACTCTCCGTACTCTCGAAATATACTAATTCGCAAAACTTCACGTTAAATGTAACCTGGAAGTATAAATAACTATGAGTGAGTAAAATCATTTTTGACACGAGACAACTTTTTAGGTTTAATTATTTTCATTGTTTAAACAATAAGTGTCATTATTACTGTTTGTATGGTAATATTTTTCATGAAAATGGTATTTTAATGTAAATGGTATTATAAAACAATATTATAATACATTATAGTAATAAAGTATAGTAATAGTAGTAATAACAGTAAGACCCGCACCGTCCCTTCGGATCACTTTATTTCACACTCGCCACAATGTTTTACAATTTACACTCTCCGTACTCGAAATATTCTATTCTAAATGTAACCTGGAAGTAAATAACTATGAGTGAGTAAAATCATTTTTGAGGCAAGACAAATTTTTAGGTTGAATTATTTTCATCGTTTAAACAATAAGTGTCATTATTACTGTTTGTATGGTAATATTTTTCACGAAAATGGTATTTTAATGTAAATGGTATTATAAAACAATATTATAATACATTATAGTAATAAAGTATAGTAAATATAGTATAGGTATAGTAGTAATATCCATAAATATATAAGTATTATAATGCATTGTAATCTTATGTAGTATATGCATGAAAATAATTTTAGACTAAAAGGAATGGTTTATGAGATAGTAATATATTATATTATAGTTTGAAAATTCGTAGTATTTTTTCAAATACAAACTATATGGCAATTTCGATCATATTGTGATAAGGACGTATGCCCAATTAAATCCGCATTAAACATCTGCTCTTTTTTCAAGTTTTCTGTTATGAGCAAACGCAATAATGGCAATAAATTTTTTTGTCTAAATAATGATTTAAAGAATAAGAAATAGCGATATTAATAAATTTCAGCAGTGTGAAAGAAAATTAAGAATTATGAATATATCAAACCAGCAGTTGGAGGTTGAAGCTGACAGGACTATCAACGTCACTTTGCTGACTTCACCAATTTTACCACATTTTCATATTATATTTGGGTAGCCTCAAAATTGCATTTTCCTTCAACAAAATTGCATTCTTTGAGATTGATACCATCTTCAGTCACAAATTGCCCTTATTGTATATTTACCATTAATTACTACATATGACTGCATATCATGACCCTCTTATGGTCGCCATATGTTTTATAAGCTTCGCCCATTTGACAGATCCCAATATTTTATATGGAATATTTCAAAATTCTCAAATTTTATCATATTGCATAAATGTTTTCAATGAAGGTCTTCAATGCAAATTTCGTGTTTTCATTTAATTAAACTGTATAATATATTCTATAAAACTATACAATATTTAAATATACCATAAATGATACCATGTGAAATATAATCTATATATTCGTAGAAAAATGGACTTTGTATATAAAATAAATTTGAAAATTCGTTATTTTACAAAAGAGTCTAAATTTTACGTGTACATAGTGTTCAAGATAGTAAAGAAATATAAACAAGGGTAGTGAGTTAATGAAGTTAAAATCCCGTGGAGAAGTCTCTGATACACACAGAACCACGGGGATTTGATTGCAGATCGCAGATTGTTGCCGAGGGTGAATTAGAGCGCCGTGGGTGCGCGACTGATTGAGTCGTGATGATTTTGCAACTCGCACAAAATCCGATACGCCCCCTCGCTCGCGTCTTATCCCTCGGCAATGTATTCCGTGAATTTGCATACAAATGAGCCTGCGTCGAAACGAGCAGTTACATAACAAAAATCGCCGGAGACAATAATTCGGACATGGAGAAATTTTGACAGTCAGGATATATGAATCATCCGGAATTTTTTTTATTTTTTCTTATGTTCATATATAAAATATGCCATTCTGTCTTTTATTCCCTCGTAAATTCGGAGCTTCTTTTATATTTCCTTTTATTCGTTTATTATTCCTTATTACAAAATATTACAAGAGGGATGAAAACTACATGTACGGGCATCCATGGAGAATTCACTCATTTTAGAAAATTTATATATTAAAATTCAGACGTTGCAATAAAAATATCGACGGTAAAATTATGACTTTGAAGTTTGCATCGTTGAAATGCAACGAATTTAAAATTGCAGAGGGGGTGACAGAATTTTTTCATTTTTTTTTACCCCTTAAAGGATTGGGTTCCGTAGGGCTGATTCTTTTTGTATTTAGAGGCTTGATTTTAATGACTTTTAGAACAAGAATCGAAAAAAAGTTGAATAAATGAAAAAAAATTCATTGCATTCCAACGATGCAAACTTTTCAAAGTCATGTAAAATTCGCATCATCATTTTTCCTCTCTCAAAAATAATTATTTCCTAAAATTTTCATTCTTCTGCTTTATCCACCAAAGGATAAAAAAATTTTCGTTTTTTCAGTCTTCAGTATTTATCTTCTTGTAAGCTTTAGGATAAAAAAAATTTTTAGTTGTTTTTTTTTTAATTTCATATCGAATCGAACGTACTTTTCATTTGAACGAATACTAAGACGATTTTTATTCCGTTGAATTTTGATGATGGAAAATTGAAAGGAATTCGTTACAACAATATATCTCGCGGGGAAAATTTATTCGACGACACTTATTTTCCCTACGAATTTAATGCTCACGCAGAAAGGAGCGAGAAGGATGTGTCTCGAGAACGAAAGTTCCGATATATCCGGAATTCTGGTGCGTTTGCTCGTCATTAGCATAAAAATCGAGTAACGGAGAGAGAGCCGTTCTCCCGTTTCCTTGGGATTTCCCTTCTCACTGGCCCACCCCGGGATGAGTCTCCCCGCCGAGGCGGGAAGCACGAAAATTTATCGGTCGTGACGTCACTCGGGCAGAATAGAGCGAGAATCGTCCACCCTCGATCGCTTCGCGTTTCCATCAACGTTCTCCAACGTCGCGAGAACGCGATACGCGACGGGGAGGGAAATGGACGCCGAGAGGGGTGGAAACCACCCCTCCCCGCTCCCTCCTTCCCCTCCCCGTCGAACAAATGGTGGACTGTTTCGTAGATACTTCGTGGATCATAAATAGGCTATTCGAATTCGTGTATCTCGTATATGCATCGTAGATGGTAGATATAAGGGACTGACAGAGAAAAAGAGGAAAAGTAGTCCAGTATACAAGTATATAGCTGAAAAATTATCATTTTTTGTAAAAATCTCCCGGGTATTTTTTCCTTCGGACAAGAAATTTTGCACACACTGAGAAAAGAAATTAGTTGAATCAATAAAATATATTCTGATGACTCGTATGTAGTCAACTCAACGTTAATATTGTTGAATCAAGTAATGGTTGATATAACTCAAACAAATATTTTATAAAAGCAACAAAATTGTGGAATTGATGTTATTTTGTTCGATTAATTCATGGCATGCAGAATAAAACTAAATATGATATTAATTCAAACAAATTTTTGTTTCAATCAACAAAATAACAGTGTACACGTGCAGTGCAGTTCCCATAATTCAAGCAACAAAATTTTTGGCGTCATAAGCATTCTCATGTATTTTCATTTACCAAATTATTATTAGCTGATACTAAAGCTACCAAAAAAATATTTAGTTTCATCATTTTGTTAACTTATAAAATACTTCAAGAAACTTCATATAAATCAATATGTGTATTTATTTCATTGTACACTAAAATGAGTTGAAGGAAACTATATTCATTTACGATTTGTTTCGTTTTATATCAATAAATTATTTGATTCAAATAAATATTTATATCGCATTAACAAAATAAATTTTTGAAATTACTAAATATGCATATCAGGTTAATTTTAGTTGAAAAATTGCAATTAACCTGATATGCATATTTAGTCATGCAGACAAGTATAGGAAATTGGAAATTATGCTTATTAGACCAATTTTTCCAAGATTTTTCAGAAAATTTTCGTACAGTACGATAAAATTTCTAACGCTTTGGAGCAATTTTTTGAAGATTTTTCAGAAAATTTCCTATACATGTCGTTTGCACAAGCTTTATAGAGACAGCACGATAATTTTTCTCGAACTTTTTCTCTCTGAGTGTAGCACTTGAAGAACTGAAATCCAAGTTTGAGAGAGTTTTTCGTAATTATTGTCGGAATGATAAATAAGTAATGGGAAAGAACGTAGTCAAATAAGAAAGATTTTATTTTATAAGCTTTTGAATAAAATAGGAAGAACGAAATAAAAAAAGATTTTGGTAATTATTGTCGGAATGAGAAATAAATAATAGGAAAGAATACGTTTCGATATACATTTTTTTAAATCAACAAATTGTATTTTGTTTTGCAAAACTCACTCGACGATACTGAACATAAACTCTCAAATTTTTCTGGTTAAATTTCAAATCCTACATTATTTTAGCCGCTATATTGAAATCTACTGTATTTGTGAAAATATCTCGAAAACGTTGGTCGCAGGTAAAGAACGTAACCAATCTTTTTTTTAGAAAATTCAAATCTCTACTTATTTCTTATATAATTTATTTTTTCTGTAAAATGCATATTTCGAAAGATATAAACAAAAACATGCAAAAAAAATTCATTACATATTTTTGTTTATAACCTTCAAAATAACAAAAGACACGGCAGTGTCTTGACGTCAAGTAAGGAAAGAAAACCTGAATCGCATCGTCAAAGTACTGCTGGATTTATTAACAGTATACATAAAATGATACATTTTATAGAAAAAAGTATAGAAAATTAAATTCTTTACAAAAAATGGTCCTACAAACATAAATTTTTTACCCGCGATCAACGGTTTTCGAGATATTTCCATAAATACATATTTCAATACGGTGGCTAAAATAATTACTAAAAATTCCCCCAAATATTGATTTCAATTCATCAAAGAATACAAAAATTACTGTCAAAATGAAGAATGCCTGAAAAAAATGATTTTTATAAAAGAAAGCTTGTTTTACTGTAATAAAAAGGCAGTTCATCGGATATATCGTCTTTGGGCTATGATAGATCGAGAATTTACCTCGCTGCCTCGAGAACTCACCCTCGACAATGTAATACGAAAGTACACCGCACTACAGGGGTGTAAAAGCGAGGTGGAGAGGTGTATGCACGAAAGGACAAGGCTTTTCGTGAAAAAAAGTGCGTCGCGAATGCATCCCAGTGAGATTTTATTATCCCAACATCGTTCAGGGTTTTACGGGAAACACGGTGTGCGGGCTCGCTTTTTTTTTATTTTTTTATATTTATATCTCTATACATAGGAGAAACGATGAGGTGCTGCGCGCAGAGAAAATATTGCAGGGAAAATATCGCGACCCTGAACACTTGTGATAACATTTTTTTTTCCGTTTATGCACGGTGTAAAAATTCTGGTTCAGTTCATATCCTGGTTAGATCGATTTCGAGGACTGGAAATCGTTCTTCGGGATATTTGTCTTCAGCCTATCATTTTCCGTGAACCTTTTTTTAACGAATTAATTTAAATGTTTCATGATTAAAATTTAAAAAAAAAAGGAATTCGATAAAACTTTCTTGAGGTATTTTTATGTATCAAGAAATATCGTTGATTTTTGTTATTAATCCTCATACCGTGTACCCTATGCAAATTCGTACCAACAAAATTTTCAAAAGATTGGTTTAAATACGAAAAATTTTAGTTTTTTAAAAATTGAATTCTTATTATATTTTTTCTCTATTGAAACTCAATTTAATGAGCACCAAATCACTAAGCAGAAAATTTTACCCCAAAATCGTATGGTTTTATTTATATTTTAGATTGTATTTTCGTCTCCAAATAATATGAGCTGAGTTGAGTCATAAAATACTAATTTGCTCTAGGGTATGGTTTAAAGTTGCTAAAAAAACGTGTATAAAGTTTAAGAGCTATAAAATTTAAAATCAGATCGAGTAATCACTGGATCCATATATGAATTATAAATTTTAGAAAAACATCTAATTTTTGTATCTACGAAAAATTTTATACAAAAATATTCGCTCTTTTATATTAAACATTGTTTATCTTTTGAAAATGTTAACAACAATAATAATAACAACCACGAACAATGATAAAAGGTTTTATTTTAGTATAAATGAAAAAAGCAGAAATGTTAACAACTGTGACTTTTATGAACAGGTCTATATTTACAATCCTTTTTTCACATCAGTTTTTACAGTTTTTGTGCATCACTAGCGTTGATTTTCTATTCAGGCACTAATGGAAGTTGAGGATAGCGTAATGGGTTGTCGTCATAAAAAATTGTCCCTCGTTCCCTTCGCACATACGAGCCACGTGAAAAAGCTTCGTACGATTTTCTCTCTTAAAAAAAAACTGTCAGCTCACGCACAAATTTTTTTTTCTTTATGATTTGTGAATTGTGAAGAGTATTGAAATGAGCATTTTCTCTCGTCATTCACGCTCTTTTTGTTTTTCATCCCATAGTAAAAAGTTTCTTCCTGGCACATGGGATATTTCACTCTTTTCATTTTCAAAAATTCTCATTTATATATCAGCTCAACTTGAATAATAAACAGTATAAAATGCATCCCGTCCAATCTTTTTCTCAATTACAAATACGAAAATATAAGCAGTCTTTTTCATATTTGTTCATTATAAAATTTTCATAAAAAAAAACACACTAAAAAAATCAGTATATTCGTGCAATAATATATTTTATTCGTAGAGTGTACTCAAAATATATGTACTCTTTTTAATTTCTTTTTGTTTAAAAATTAGTTTTCAAATTTCATTTTCTCACAATACAGTATTTTAAGGTAGTTATATAGGTACAATCAAATCAAAAGTTTTTATTTCAATGCATCTCCATACCATGTGGTTTTAGAGCTTAAGTTTATTAAGAAAAGTTGTTGCAAATTGCTTCAAGAAAAACATACTCAAAATTCAAGGTCATCCAAGGTGACTTGTACTTGCTACCTACGTATGAAAATTTAAAAATTCATAATCTTAGAATTTTTTTAAAAAACTAAAGGAAGCTTCTTTCAAGTACAATAAAAAGATCTGTAAAATTTTAAGACGGTTCACCATCTAGATTTCAAGATATTTAGGATTGAAAATGGCAATATTTAACACAGGCTCTTACGGGAGAGCACTGAAAATAGGGATTTTTAACAATAAATATCTCAATTATTTCTACGTGGTGAAACCTCTTAAAATTTGATACACATATGCGTAACGTATCAAAGAATGGCTGTACCAATTTTCAACAAATTCCTAAATAATCGATAAAACTATAGAACTATCTTAATAAAAAAAAAAAAATTCGAATAGTAATTTCTCTCGCATGATATACGCTGTACACGAAAACCTTTTTGAATATTATATTTAGTCCGAATTTCAATAGAGCGTCGCCCTTCGAAGGATTCGAGAGATATTTCGATAGGAGTAGACGAAAGAGTCATCGAGGCATGACCAATTTGTCTGTAATGAATAAATAAAGTTGTCTCCGGGTGTACCATCGGTGCATCGCGATTCGGCGATAGAGGCGAGCAGATGGAAAGACTGAAAGAGAAAAAAGGGGGGCGCAGCGAGGCATCGACGCACGCTTGGACGACCGAGCCGGTCGATCACACGGGAATGACGAACGACGACGAGAAGTAGAAGCGACATATCTGTGTGTAGAAAAATAGATAAAAAGGGAGAGAAAGAGAGAGCTTTAAGTACGATACGAAATAACCGGATTGAAATCAAGGCAGATCAAAAGACTTGTTCGGTTGGATATTAACCGGCACGATACGCAGGTCCATCAACGTTCATCTGCGAACTTTCATATATATATGTATGTCATATATACATTTATATGTAGAGCTTTGAGGACAAAAAGGGGAGAAGAAGCCTTAGAAGGGATGAATTCGTAATAAATGAAGAGACAAAAATGAAGAGTGAATGAGTGAATAAATGGAAGAATTCTTATTAAGGATATTTCTATAAAAATTGTCAATTGAAAGGGAAATATATTTTTCTTGGATCAAACCCTTGGAAAAGTTTCTACAGCTATAAAATCCGCACGAAAAATTATTTTATTTAATATTATAGGTACATGTACGAGTGACGTAAAAGAGAACCAAAAATCTAAATAATTTATTACAGCTAAAAAACTTATTACCAAAGCAAAAAATTGTCAATAAATAAAGTAACATAGAGTGCAAAGAAAAATGTATATAAAAGTGCTGTAGCACAGAAGCAAACGGAAATGTTTATTTATATTCACAAGCACTCAAGTCTATACTGGCTCAATAGATAACCTGCTTTTTAGAGTTATGAACGAAGATGGGAGAAGAAGAGAAATGAAGCTCAAACGGATTGAGAAAGCAAAAAGGGCCATATAAATAAAATATCAGAGAAAGATAAAAGTGAAAAAGATGGAAATGGAGAATGAGAAGATCAGAGAGAGAAGGAAAAGAAACATGAAAAAAGTACAGGCTGATAGCAATGCGAGTTTGAGTTTAAGTTTATTGTTATTATGTTGTAATAATCCATAGACCAAAAATCAAAAAGTACAATTAAAAATACACAAGCATACAAAAATAAATAGAAGATAAAAAAATAACAATTAAAGCGCGAAATGAAAGAATATGACTGAAACTTAAATATAGATTAATAATACAGAGCAGAAATAAATTGTAAATTATGAAGAGAGTTATTAGGTATAGATATACATTAAGTTGTAGTCCGAACAGCTTGAAACACATAAAGTGCGTACTAAAGAAAAAGAAACTATTTGACAATTTAATTTATTTGTTCATATATTTATTGATTATTTATCTTATTTTATTTTTTTATTTATTTACTCACTTATTGGCCCTTTCTTTTAAATAAATATTTATAAACTCGCAGTCTGAACGTGTCACGACTCTGTAGAGAAGAAATAGAGAGAAAGAGAGAAAAGTAGTCCAATTAGGGAACGAATAGATAACTGAATTCATCATGTAAGGGAATAGTATATTTTATGACGTAACATCATTATGGAGACCAGCACACTATGCGGTTCTGTCTAATGTAAATTGCAATCGTGTAACAAATAACGTATATTTAGTGACTGAACGATTCGATGCAAAAACGAATGTAAAAAAATTTTTACCAAGCTCTCAAACTCTGAAATAGATTTTAATATTACTGATTTTGTGTGTCAGTTCCATTTGCATTCTTATAGTGCAGAAAAAAAACAATAGGTATAAGAAACGAAACAATTGATATGGTGTGGTGTTCATAAAAATTTTATTTATCCTGATTAAAAATTTTTTTTAAATACTTTCTTCAAAAATTAAATGATATTATAAATGCTAATTGATTTTTTAAAAATTATAACATTCTCGATTTCCCTTCTTTGAACTTACCTTTTATTTTTAGACATATTTCAATCATCATACTTTTTCTGACAAAGACGATCGCATCCTAGTTTTTCTTGAATATATCAAAGTAATCATGACAAAAAAATCAAATTTATGGCCTATATTTATTGTTATGATTTTTTAAACAAAAACTAGTGTTTAAGTGATTTCGCTCATTTAGGCATTTATATCGTAAAGATATAAACTCATGGGATAAAATAAATTTTGATTCTCTTTATAGAAATATTCAAAAGTATTCAAGAATATCTTCTAATTTTTGAATGCTTTTTATTACCCCGTTGAATAATATATGAGGATGACGTGAACGACCCAGTGTGACCGCGGTCTAATAAATGTTACAGTCTGACAGCAGAGAGTTAAAAATACTAAAACCACATAATACAATAAGAATAGAAAAAAGTATATCGAAAGCGTCATAATTTAAAAAAAAATCGGTAACGATTGATCCTGTGAAAATTTCAAAGTGCCCGAGTTTGGACGTGTAATTTTATATCCGCAGTCCGGGTATACGTAACTCGGCAACAAAGATATGTATCTCGGGCACTGTATATTTGAGAGCGCCAAAAAGCGGATCCTGGAAAAGTTGGCACCGGATCAGTTAAAGATTTCGCGAATCCGGGTTGAACGAAGCGAAGGTGAGGAGAGAAAGAAAGAGAGAGGGAGGGAGGTGAACTCGAGAGAGGTCCTGGGAGATTTTGATTTTTCAATCAGCCGTAACTCATGCTGACCTGATTTTCATATGCGATCCGTTTGCAAGATTCCACCGGCTCGTTTCTCTCACTCCCGAAAATTTTTTTCTCATTCCCCCTCCCCCCCCCAGGTCCCTCCCTTCTTTCAAACTCGGCCGTTTCATCCGGAACTCCTTCCCTGGCTAGGATCCACGAGATAAAAAAAAAGATAGAAGGAAGAAATATTGAAAAAAAAGAGAGAGAAATGAAGAAAAAAAATGAACTGTGTGGCTTCCATTTCGAGCTGGTGTACACTCGATTTTCGTCGCATTCTCCACGCTTTCCCCGGGCGTCTCGGGTCAGACACCTGCAGCTAACTGCACGAGTGTGCCTGGACTCGACGAAAACGTAACGCTCGCGTGAGCACGTGGTGTGCGAAGGACGCCACGAGCTTCGGTCAGCTTCGATCGCGATAACGGGCCGATAAACTGGTGGGAAAGACGAAATATAAGAGCAATTCTCACACGAACAAAAATATAGGTGAAAATATATTTTTTTATATATGTTATATTTTATATGTGAATATATTTTCTCGGTGATATTATTTTAATTTAAATGTATGCAAGAAAAATTCTAATTCTTTGATTACATAAAAAATAGAAGATTATATATTTAAACATATAATTTGCAGTAGATTGTTAGTGTATATATATTGTTTAATGTTCCAGACCTATATACAAAAAGTTATAATTAAATATATTTTAAAATTTATTCGAATTTATATTCTAAAGTTATATTTTTTATTGATAAAAAATTTAAAAAAGTGTTTGCATATATGTATGTATCTAAAAATGTAAGTTATACGTTTAACATATATATAATATTATTCGGAAATATAAGCAAAATTGTACTTTGAAGTACACTTTATAATAACCAACACGAAAAAATGTAGGTAAAAATATATAGTTTATAATGGTATGTATTTGTAAAATGATATCTTTTTTAATATTTATATGACATAATTTTGCAATCGTTGGATAGTAGCTTATTAAACAACAAAAAAACGCATTCTCAACGTTGCTTGTAAAAATTTTGTAGGTACGGTTTTACGTAAACGCGAGCAAGTATACGGCGAATGAAATGATGTTCAAACCTGAAAATGAAAAAAAAAATTCTCCGAAAAAAGTTTGACAAACATAAAAAAAAAGTTTTTTTGTAAAAAATGAGTTTCCATCAGTTTTATATAAGAACAAGAAAAATACTAGACAAAAAATTTTAGACAATATTATCTTATAGATCATTTCTCATTAATTTCATCGAAATAAACTTAATTTTTAATTAAAAAAATAAATTGTTATACGAATAAGCCGCTGAATGAAATAAACTCGGAGAGCGAGAGAGTGGGTCGAAAATAAATAAAAGATGATAAAAATAAAAAGTGGGTAAGAGTAACGGAAGAGAGGGAGAAGAAGAGCGAAAAATAAGTTAGAGAGAGAGAGAGAAAAAAGTGAGATAACGAAAAGATGGGAGAGCAAAGGGCGAGCACCGAGATCCGCGAGGGGGATAAGAAAAAGTACGGTAGGGGGCGCCGACCGGGTCGTTGCTCGTTTTTGCTTCATCTCTCATCGCGCCAACCCCATCGTCTTTCCCCAATGCTCTCTCTTTCTCTCTCTCTCTCTCTCTCTCTCCTTCTTTCGCTCTCTCGCTTTCGACGAGACAGACTCCATTTTAGCGACTCCTCAGCCCTGTTGTATATTCATGCTCCTTCCTTGGAAAGTGTATCCTCGACATATGCAAAGGGCGTGCGCCGTGGCTAACGAATTTCCACGCAAACGAGTCTCGATCGCGGAGTCCCGCTGTGAGACTACTCAGCACCATACCCGAAATCACAAAAAGCCTGTCGAAAAATTATCTTCGTGTAACAATGTATATAAAGACGTTGTTACGCATTTCCAGGACGATAAAAATATCCAGAACGACAAAATATCACTTCAGGAATATATTTTACGTGATTTTATTATACCTGCTATACATATATTTAACATATATTGCACAAAAACAAACGAAACTGCATATGATTAAATTATTATGACAAAACTCATCCATGAATTATTGAAATGGTTGAAAATATTTTATGCAACATTTTGTTTTTAGTTTCCAGTTTTATACGTTTATTATGATATAGTTTTTATTATTTACATGTACACATATGAAAATATAAAAATATTTAATACCCGAATGTTCAAGGAATTATATGATAATGCCCAAATATTTCTACAGTATATATATGAGGCATTAAAGTAGTTCTAACACTACAGTCAAATCAAAAATTTATTTCTTCATTTATATGTGTACCATATGATTTTTGAGCTTAAGTTTATTAAGATAAGTTATTGCAAATTGATTTGAGAACAACATACTTAAAATTCAAGATCATCCAAGGTGACCCGTGCTCGTTATATAACTATGAAAATCATTAATAATAAAGTAATGAGATTTTTATAAAAAACTGAGGAAAACTTCTTTGAAGTACCATAAAAAATTGTGTAAAATTTTAACAATAAGCTTCACCGTCCAGAAGTCAAGATATTTAGTGTTAAAAATTGCGATATTTAACACGTGCTCTTATAGGAGAGCTCTGAAAATAATGATATTTAACAATGAATATCTCGATATCTAGATGGTGAAGACTTTTTAAATTTGATACACGTATGTAGGCCTTACCAAAGAAATTTTGCACAAATTTCCAACAAAATCCCATTACAATGATGTTGTGTTAGAACTATACCTTAATATCTAGACACTACGGCTTACAAGATAGTTCATCAATAATTAAGGTCAATCTAACGATAATTATCAAAAGTTTTATAAATATTTGACTAATTTCTTTTTAAAATCTTATCGAAATTTACCATGTTGATATTTGATAAAAAATTGAAGTCAAATTTTAAGGTAATTCTGCGTTGTCCATAATTTCAATTATCACAATTTTGAAACAAACTCATCCAAAACTGAAATTCTACGGACTAATCCGAGTAAAAGATATAAAACATTAATAAGTACTTCACCATGTAATTAACAAGCTTATTACTCGTTATTTTTATTTAATATATTATTAAATATTGAATGAACCAAATAAATTAAATTAAAACAATACAATAAGTTAAAATGATCAAATAAAACACTATAATTTCTCTCAAAAGAATCTGATCGAACTACCTTAAACAAATTACTTAATTTAAATTTACATTTGAGATACTGTCACGTGACAGATTCTACTCTTAATATAAAAATATTCTCAGTGGTTTTTTTTTCCTCATAGCGCGATAAAATTTTATCGGGCTGTTGAAAGATATAATTTCCATGAAGACATCACTCACGTACTCGCGCGTTTTACCGAGTGAAAACAAAAAGAGCGAGCTATCCGTCCGTTTTCGTGGGCGTGTCCGATTGCCTCGAGGGACGAAGGCGCGTGAATCGATTCAACGAGCCGAGGATAAAAACGAGGAGAATATGTGGGCCTATTTGTACACGGCGCTATATTCTCTTACTCTCGGTTCGTTGATTCGACACCTGGTCCGTCTGCTCTTCTTTCTTCCTGTGTACCGAAGCTGCCAACGCGCAAAAACGCAATAGAGAAGAGACGCCGAAAAAATACGGATTCGCTGTGCCTTCGCGTGTGTACATACTGGATTTTCTCGCCCCGTTTCTCATCTCGCGAAATACGCCTCTATTATAAATCAGGCTACGAGTCCTGTTGAAATAATGTACAAAAGCTCGTGAGAAGAAAAAATTTTAAAAAAATTAAAAAACTGTCATTCTCAATACGATGAGATTTGACAGTCCCGGAGAATACTTAATTCTCCGCGTATACATATCGAGTGTCAACTTTACCTGGCGTCAATTTATTTTTTTTAATGTCTTTTGATCAGTTTAAAAATTATAGCGGCCCTGACGCCTTTTTTCTATAGATTAGTAACAGTTTAGATTTGGTTGAAAGCTATTTAGTTAAACAAATTTAGTTGAATTAACAGTTAAGTGTTGAATGAAAAAAATTTCATTTGAAATAATCAAAATTTAGTAAGATAAAAAAAATTAGCCTAATTTGCTAAAAATATTGAATGTTGCGAAACATTTTGTTGGGTTAAACAAATGTAATTTCCAGCATAGATCAAGATATCAAAACTATGCCTTTAATTGATTTTCTTTTACTGGAAAACGTATTTCCATAAGTAATAGTGAATTAAATACTTTTTTAAAGGTACACTGAGGTAGACGTTTTTTTACTTAATATTATTATTTCAAGAATTAAATGATCAAGTGGTACCGATGAAAATTATACCTGGTCAAATCGACCCACAGTATACTTATATTGTTCAAGAAAATAGGTGAGTTCTCGGACAATGGAAGACTGTTTTATTCTAGAATTGAATGTAAATAATGAATATACACTCCTAGGAAAATTCACAGGCGATAGATACTCGGACGTTTTTCGATAAGAGCGAATTTTGGAGCAAAATAAATGAATTGATTGCAAAGCCAATCGAAAATTGCTTTATATGACCCACTTGCGATTAACTCACATTTGGAGTTCGATCACTCCTAAAGGATTTGGACATTTTGTCTCTAAATTTTGTCTGAAATCTGAATTTTGTACTTTTAAACTTTAGTATCATTTTTTAAGGAGGTACTTGCGCTAAGGGCCGTATCAAGTTTTTTCCCCGTGTAAACTAAAGGCAAAGTCCCGGGTTTTTATTTTTATAAGATATTGTGTTGAAAAACCACGTGAACGTTCTTCACTATTACATTAAAATACTGGAAAAATATGAGATAGTTTCACCGTTTAGTTATCGAGATATTCAATGTTGAAAA
>JAPYYW010001287.1:0-34773 GCA_030522545.1 Cremastinae sp. A BG-2022a | reverse complement strand
TAAAAAGTTATGACGTCTTGAAGATTTTTGAAAAAATGGAAAGGGGTATACCTTAAAAAATTCGCAAAAATTTTTGAATTTTTTTTTCTCGATTTTAAGGCCTTATTCGATCGGAAATTTCCCGTAGATAACGAAAATGCTACTTATTCGGGGCGAAATTCAAGAATTCATATTGAAAAATTAAAAAATCTGATCTAAAAGTCATTTTTTTGACTTTTTCGATGTGAATTCTTGGATTTCGCCTCGAATAATTATCATTTTCGTTATCTACGGGAAATTTCCGATAAAATAGGCTCTTAAAATCGAAAAAAAAAAATTACAAAAAATTTGGTAAGTCACACTGGGTTTCATGGTTCCATAAAAATTTCAAAAAGCAATGTCTTTTCTTCCTCTTAACCAAATCGACATTATTATGGTGATTCATAGAGACGAAGCGAATTTGCCTTATTTTCTGCTCACTATACATATTCCGTGGGCCTCACACTTTATTTGCCACCACCATACAAAACTCAATATTTTATCTATTTTTTAAAATCAAATTAAAAAACAGACCATCGAATTTATATGAATAAATGAAAATATATAGGACTAATAATTTATGATTGAAAATCCAATTATTCGATGCAAAAATCGCTTTTGAAAAACTGTTCATTCAAATTTAATAGTTTTAAAAAAGACTACTTACGTTTGATTTACTGGAAATTATACTGTGTAGAATAAATTAGTGGGATCGAGATTAATTTCATCAATCGTACAGCAGTTTCGTCCGCACCGACATTTTTAAAAAGTATTCAGAAACCATATTATAAATTTGAAACACTAAACTATTCACTTTTCGTATGATTGAAAATTACTGGAACTGACACTCAATTAACCTTGTCGAATTTTTACGAAATGTTTTTCGGTAACAAACTACCTGGCGAGACCCGACACGTCTTACCCCGACACTTTATAACAGCCTACTGATTCAAAATTTCGTCATAAAACCGAACAATTAAGACTTTAATCGGTTTTTCCCCTCGACCTCGACCGATCACCATGGAAACAATTAATGACCAAAAGGGATTAACGAAAATTTGAAAATTTTTTTTTCCTCGTTACGCTCGACTAATTGTCTCTCTTTTTTTTTAATGTTAATGATCCCCGAACTATTCAGGTATATTTGATGTAGATAATAGAAAATTGTGTTACAAGTTTATTTCACATGAGCTGAGAAAATTTAGTATGTCGCGGACTTCCAGCCGGATTTGTCGAGAATCGAAAGTAGGAAAATCTTAAAATTTCAAGTGGCGATATTTTTTCATGTCCTCGACCAAATTCACTTTATGAGGGGTAATTCTTGACAATTTTTGCAAAACGAAATGAATTCAAACATCAAGGTAATTATTTCCAAAGCAGAGCACATTGAATTTTTTTTTTAATGAGTAGAGATTAGTCAAAAGTTAATGCGCTTCGCATAATGCGCTTTATTCGATTAGAGATTTCATATCTTTTTTAATATAGATAATTCATCATATTCTTATAAATGATAATTTTAAAATAAAAGCTTACAAGAACAAATAATTTGTATTTTTTAAAAATAAGTAAACAATTTTGCTCGCTGTTTTTTAGAGTTACGATTTTGACAAGATTCCCCAAATTATTTTCTAAATTATTATTATCATGGGTACCTAAAATGTTAGAGGATGGTCCGAGGATTCGAGAAAACATCACACAAGAACTTTGTTACCGTGAGTGCGTGTTTTTACCGACTGTATAAAAAATACTCGTGCTCGACTCGCTCGCCAGTGGGCGCCACGAGACCGGCAAAGCGTTTGTCTTTTTTTCGCAACAGAAAAGCCGCGAGGCGCACCTGTCTGTCATTCACCGCCGATTGTCAATCTGACTGACGCTCGTAACGCTTGGCACACCGCGTTCTCATCCCCGAATCCGCGCTGTGTTTCTGTTTATACGTCTGTCACGGATAAAGTTATCCAAGAAAGTGTGAGAAATCGATGAAAGAGGGGACTCCTGTCAACGGTTGTAAACAACACGAGGAAAACGTCGAAAAGACACCGCATCGGAAAATAATATCGGCGAAAGTGCCTGTTTAACGCGAGCATCGAAGGTAAGCGAGGGATCGAATAATTTCTACTCTTTCTTGTCTTTCTTCCTTGGCGGGGTACGCACGGGGATTTATTTTCACAATCGGCGTGTTTTCTCTCCTCGTGCCTCTGTTTGATTCGCGTCGCCCGGCATGGACGCGCGAGAGCGTGCACAAAGACGCGCGTGATATCTCGTACCACGCTACGGAAAGAAAAAAAAAAGAAAAAAAAAAAAGATCTTCGCGGCCTCCACGGCAACGCTGCCCAATTAAAATCACTATTTTTCACGTACTCTCGAGCCTTTGTTTCTGATACCGTTGCCCGCTCTCGCCCAAATCCTTTGCTAACATCGCGTACGTCGGTGTGCGTCGCTTGCGCGTATGCATGTACACACTCTCACAAAGATATCTCACGTCGCGTCGTCGTTTGACAGCTCTGGAAGTTTCAAGACGATTGGTAAACAACCGGGGGACATCGTCGGCCTGGCGCGAACGGACTGCGTTTACACGGCACTGCCGGCAATGGATCACCGAGTCGGTGAGTAACGAAAAAAGACAAAAAATTTAATAAAAAAAAATAAAAAAACAATACAATGCTCAACGTAATTCGGATTATTGGCGCAACGCAGCGAGAGCGTTTTTTTTCGCGTCTTTCCGCCCGAGCATTATTGTGTTCCTTTCGCATCCTTCGTTTATTTTTCTCTCCATCAACGACTAATCGTGTTTTGCCAAAAGCGCCGGAGAATATGAGCTTCTCCCGGCGGATTTTTTTACACATCGCCGCGAGGATCGAAGGCTCTCATGTTTTTTACGGTTAAATGATTTTTTTCACGAGCGCATGTACGATATATTATTGGGGGACAACGGCGTGTGCGTGCTCGTCGGTGTGTATCCCATCGTGACGCGAGACGCCACGGGCACGTGGTGGCGCGGCACGGCGCGGGCTTTGGACACGCTGGTGCGCAGGCTCGCGGCCTACGGGGTCCACACCGCTCGCGCCACAGCTCCTGCCTCGTTTCTCTCTCGCTCCTGCGCGCCCGCCGCTCTCCAACTGTCATTCTCACGCGTGTCTCTCTTTCGAATCTGACGTTTCGTGAGATTGCGCTCTCGATTTTGGCCACTTCTCGCTGTTTATCGTGCATCGAAAAAAAACCGCAACTCGCACCGAAACACTCGGACTTCCGTTATTCACGGGTATCGCGCTTTTTTCACGAATCCCGGGGCTTTATTTTCGCGCTGTCGCCGACGTAACTCGCTATACCAATCTTTTTTTTCCTGCGCGAGGGCACGTGGTCGCCTCGCGGAGTCGCCTCTTTGTTTCGACACTTTTCGTATACCTGCCTCGATATCGACGCTCGTTTATTCCGTCCTCATGGCGTTGCTTCGAACCTTACCGAACTGTAAGTCTTTGCTTCGTTTTATTTCACCTTAAGGTAGTACAACCGAGACAGTATATTCAAAAATTTGTCCTTATATGTGTTAACTTGATGTAAAATTATCAGTTGAAATTTCTTGAGACAGAATTTATTCAAAAATTGTACAGATCTTCGTTAGCATTGTGTTAACGTGTTTGCAACATTTAAAAAGGCTTTACTATTTAGATATCAATTTTTTTAAATTGCTACTTTTAACATGGGCTCTTATGGGAGATTTGAAAAAGCAACGACTTTTAATGTATTATATCTGGATTTCTAGAGGGTGAAGCTTTGTAATATTTGACACATGTTTTTATATGACATTAAAGAAGACCTGTGTAAATTTTTAAGAAAATCTGTCTCAACACGGTTTTGCGGGTGTATTACCTTAAGGTAGTTTTTTATAATTTTAATTTTCAAATAGTTGTACTACCTTTCTTCAAATTCAGCTTTTTTTATAATTTTAATTTTCAAATAGTTGTACTACCTTAAGGTTGTACAACTATTTAAGGTAGTTTGTCCTAATAGTTGTACTACCTTAAGGTAGTTTGTCCTAATAGTTGTACTACCTTAAGGTTCTACTACCTTAAGGTAGTACAACTATTTGAAAATTAAAATTATAAAAAACTATTGAATTAATTAATTACTTTTTAATTACTATTAAAATTACTATTACTATTAATTAATTACTATCAATTAATTACTATTTGAAAATTAAAATTATAAAAAAAGCTCAATTTAAAGAAAGCTTCATTTTATTTACTTTTTCTTATGATATCCACTTGTTTTAATGCGTTTCAGAAGAATAATTTTTTGAATTAATTTATACTTTTTAAAATTAAACACTGCTTTGAACGAATACGAAAGAGGTTTGACACAGTGAACTGTCGATTAACTCGATAAATTTTTCTTATTTGTTCGACGACCCCATTTTTTTTGTTGATATAATGAATAATACCTCCCGAGGAACATCATATCAAAAATTCATGTAATTCTCTAGTGTCTGCACGTGTTAATTGCTCAAATGAATACTCGTACCTCATACGCGAAGCAAAATTGCCATATAAAGTTGTAATTCTCAAATGTATTTTTCTTCACAGAAAGTTCGATAACCTATATAAATTTCGTGCTTATTGGCAAGCTAATTTTATTTTCTATCGAATCGTTAAATTTTCAAGAAATTATCCAGACTTTGACATTTCGTTACAACCTCCTTTAGAATTTTATCTCACTTTATTTAATGTATAAGGCAACTTTTTTTGGAAGGATCTAATTGAGATGGGCATCGAGCGCCGACATAAGAACGCGGAGGCGTTTTTCACGCTATAGCCGACGTAACTTAGTGCGAACAGGTGCCGTTACTAATGCGATACTAACAATAAGTACGAGCGTTGTCCCGTCTATTTTCGTTACTTCATCCGCAAATCTCATCCTCGCTTTTCCTCGACTATCCAGCCTCAAACCTTTATCTTTCCCTAAAAGACAAAATTTGTTTCATTTTTTTTAATATCCTGCATCTTTTTTTTCTTCAAGTCTTTTTACATCCATATAGAATTTTCGTTATTTTTATGTTTATTTTATATTTTTATTTCCAGAACGTTTAAAGTCTGGTTCAGTCTTGTTCTAATGATTTCAGTCTAATATTTATCAGCCTCGTATATTTGGAGAGATAGTCCATGACGAAAATGAGTTTTTCACGATGCATTAGTAAAACGTAGACTACGTATGCTTGTCATTAATTTGTTTTTTAACTCGGACTTTTAAAAAATTCGAGCCGTTAGTATATCGTGAATCTTTTTCGAATTTGACACTAATTCGAAAACATCAGCTTCCAGGTTTGAAATTTTACCAAAAATGAACATATCTTTTAACGTGCGTACCGAAATATTTCATTTTTGAACTTCTCTTTCGTGCAATACTCGATTTATCGAAGATTACAAATAAATTGCATAATTCATGGTTGGCTCAGCGATCCTGCCGGCTTGAAAAAAAAATAATTTTCGAATTGGTAGCGTGAAAGTCGATGTCAGGGGTCGATATAAATGACGGGCGTGAGTTCGACGATGAGATGCGCGAGGAGTTTGCGAAAAGACGCGTGAAAAGTGCGTGGGGGAGGGGGGAGGGGAAGTATAAGAGCCGCGCTCCGATGCGTTTATCGGCGCCAACGCAAGAGTGAACGAAAGCTTCGAAGAGGGCTCCGATCGGGGCCAATCGAGTAGCGGCTCGTCGGTGCGATTTTTTAACCGATTTTTTGGCTCGGACGCGAAGACGGGTCCACTTCTGTACTCCCTCTCGAGCCCTATGCCTCTCTCTCTTTTCTTTCGCCTCTTTTCGGAGGCCAGCCGATTTCGATCGGCCGTTTCGAAACTCGGGGGCCGAAAATTCCTCTCAACTGTGTCGAAGATTTGGCACGTCTAATTGCGGTGGATCTCGAGTCACTTTTTTTCTCTTCTTTTTCGCAAGCTCTCGCTCTATTTCCAATCCCCCCCTCCCGGATTGTTCTTTTTTTTACCCGAAATTTTATACACGAACGATACGTCATCCTTTCATTGATCGCTTCTATTCATAGAATTTCGTTTCTAAAAATATATCTTTTTATCCCGAATAAGATAAATGCACTTTATTTATCTTCGCGCCTTTGAAAGTTGCCTCGTAATTATGCGCCCGAGTGCATCGGTTTTTCCCCCCTCTCTCTCTCTCTCTCTTTCCTTCTCTCGATCTCGTTCTCTTTCTCTCGCTCTACTCCCTCTTCTGCCCATTGTTGAATGAAAGGAAATAGTCAATAAAAGCGACTCTATCATTTTTTCTTCTCTTTTCTCTATTTTTCAACTTTCTCCCCGTGTGTCGCTCTCTTCGTCTTTCCTACTCGGCGAACCTCATTATCATGAGAATGCAATTGGGTCGTCGCCATACGAAATATTATGCATCCGTTCGCTTTTCTCATCTATTTACTTTTGCGCGCATCCCATGACACTTGTTGAAAAAACGAACGAGGACAATGGAAAAAAAAGTGACGAGAACAAATTTTTCGTAAATTTTTCACATATTCGACGACTCGTCGTAAATCATGCGCATTCTATTTTTTTTTCATGCTCTTGCGTGCAATTGCTAACGAAATTAATGACGACATTGTGAAAAAAATCGAGAGGAGAAATTTTTGAAATCTTTTAAAAAGCTTTTATTCATTTTTTTATATCAATTTGACAATCAACTCTATTATATTTATACGGATTCAATATTTTTTCGTCTATTTAGTGTTGTATACAACACTTTTTTAATGAAACAACACAGAGAGTAATTTTGTACGAAAAATTGCCAATGTTTATCATGGTGACAATTTTTGAAAAATTTTTCATACACAATTTAGAAATTGTCGTTTTATTTTACGATAAAAAATGATTAAATTTTATATGAAAAATTATTATTAATAAATTATTATTAATTATTATAAATAAATTATTAAAAATATGAAATTAAAATTAGTTTTCCAAACTGTCGACACAGACCGAAAAAAAACCTGGTAAATTCTCGTATAAAATTTTCTTCGTGAAACTAAAATAAAGAAAATTGTGCGTAAATATTCTGCATGTCGCCAAAACGGAAATTATGTATATTGAAAGACTTAAAAAAATGTCGTTCTCTCGTGAATACTCGTATACTTCGAATCTCTGAGAAAATTCAGTGAAAACGAGATAAAAAGTGTGACAGATCGGTAAATATCGCGCGTTCGAAGCGGTTGACAGGAAAAAAGCGTCGTTGAACGGCGAGTTTTTCGCTCGCGATAATTTCGCATACCTACGCCGTCGTTTATTTTCTCGCAACGTGAGTCCCTTCTGGAACTTCCGATAGAATTTAGCAGCGTGAAAAAGACGTTAGTCGCTCGACGCACCTTTTTTTGTTCCTCCCACGTGTGTCCCGCCGGAGTTTTTTTTTCCGCCGCTCGCCCTTCTCCTGATCTTTTTTTCTCCATCCGCGATACATGGAAAAGTCGGACCGGAGCGAGCCCCCGGCGTGCATCATCGCGTGGAGGAAAATTCTTCTTCCTCTGCCTCTTATTTTTTTGTCCGTCTTTCTCGCGCGTTTCGTCGAGCGAGGCCGCGGGAGCGAGAAAGTCTGACGAGAATCGAGCGAGGGAGAAAGTCAGGCTGGAAGAAATGGTCACCCCATGCAGGGACTTCTCGAGGGTCCAGCTGTCCCGATCTCTCAACATTGCGAGCACGTTCGAACCCGGGACTCATTTTACGTAAACGCGTCGACGCTTCTGCATCCGCGAAACGACGGATCGCAAACTTTATCGTCGCTCCTCCGTCATTCAATTTTCCCCCCAGTACTGCGTCCATCGACTTTCCAACGAAATAACGCGATTGCGAATAAACAAACTTCACATTTTTCGTGCCATTTGCTTCTCATCCCGGGACGCGCATGCACGCCGAGTTTATTGTCAAATTCCGATAATGGCGCTTAGCGCTTTTACGCACGAGTCCCTCGTCGCGATAACGGAGCCAAGAGTTGAACGTTCTCCCTGATAAAGTCATCGGTTACGTAAAAAAACTAGATAACAAAAAAACGTGTGCGGGAATGAGAGAGAGAGAGAAAGAAAGAGAGAGGGAAATAGAGAGGGAAGTTGAGGAAGGAGAGAGACGCACCGGGGGTTCGCCGGCATTAAATAACTCAATCTCATTCAAGCACCGTTCGTTTCCTCGCTTATTTACAAACGATAAGTGCAACCAGCTTTTTCTCTCTCTACCTTTTTTTTCATTTATTATTGTTTCATTTGTTTTTTTTATCTCGCTGGCGCACTTCATTCAGAAACATCGATCCGCAATCAATTCCCCGGTCCATCGGAGCATTCGACGCCGCGATGATCGAATAACAAAACACTACGATTGATCTTGTCGCCATGAATGTAAAACTCCCGGGTATCGGATTTCATCCTTGCGAGGACGAGACTCGGAGATCTTTATTTTTTTTTCTCCCTCGCCAATTCGCCGAGTCCCTTTTATTACTTTCGAATATTTCGCTTTCGCAAGAGAAAGTGTAATATTAAAAATAGTGTGAAAGATGGAGCGTCGACGGCTATTTTTCGAACGAGAATGCCTCGCAATGAAGTTGATGAGAACGCAAGTGGTCCTAATCTCGAAGCAGATGGTAATTATGTCAGTAGATAGCGAAGTTTGTCAGTCAAGAAAGCAGCGAGCGAGCAACATCGCTCGGATTTATATAGTTAATGAAAAAAAAAAGAAAGAAGGAGGAAAGAAAAAAAAACATATTTCGAGGCTATGTAGGCTATTTGATAACCTTCTCTCCTAACTTCGCGCTTAGTATCTGCGAACGTGCGCGCACATCCATCAAGAATCTCGCTCTTAATCGCCCCCGACTTCTCCGTGACGCTCTCGTGTTTGTTCGCAACGATCCGAGCGAATTTTTTTTCATCCCGTATACCCGTATCCGTCAGAATTTCGCATTGATCTGTCAATATATTTATCGATGAAGGATTTTCCTCAAATTATTTGATCTGCGAACGAACTCAGAAATTTTGCGAGCTTCCGATCACGAGAGCTGAGATTTCGTTGAAAGGATCATCGGCGAATGGTCGAGAATGAGCATGACTGGTGGAAAAACGGGTGCGAGGGATCAAGAGACCGGGTTATCCCGAGGCAACACGTGACTGAATCATCCGTGCAAGAATTCTCTATCGACGAATTATTTTCGAACTCGCGCGGCCGCTTGCGAAACTTTTCTCGCCCGCTCGTCCTCTCATCGTCGGACTTAAGGGGGTCGTGTTATTCGATAGTCAATTTACTGTCTTATTCAAGGAAACATTTCTAATTATCGTTTACATTATATTTCAAGTCACTGATTCATTCAATTTTTTCAATAAATTAAAAAATGAATTAAAAATTTGTTGTAAATGAGGTTTTAAGAGATAAAAATTTCTTTGAAAGTCAATTCTATTTGATAGTCTGTTCGATAGGCTATTCGATAGTCATATGACTGTTTTATTCAAGGAAACATTTCTAATTATCGTTTACATTATATTTCAAGTCACTGATTCATTAAATATTTTCAATAAATTAAAAAACGTGTAAAAAATTTGTTGTAACTGAGACTTTAAGAGATAAAAATTTCATAGAAAGTTCAATTGATACTTTGTTCGTCGTCAGCTGCAAGCGTTGACAGCTATTTTTTCAATTTTTCATTCTTCTCAATATCTTATTATCAATAAAACGTTTATTCTTATGAATTTCTAGCATTAAACTAACTGTACGCGCTCTCAATAGGACCGCTTCTCCAGAGTATCTCTCTCGAAAGCTTCCCCCACTCTGTACAGAAAATTTCCCATCAAATAGATTCTTAAAATCGAAAAAAAATTTCTAAAAATTTCATGAGTCACACTGGGTCACGCAGACCCGATAAAATTTCAATTTACGATATCTCTCCTTTCTCTTGACGAAATCAACTTTATTATGCATCCATTCGGAATAATTTCAGTATTTCGCCATAAAACTCTACATAGTATAATTACATATTTTGAAATAAATGTCTGGCAAAAGGAGCCATTCTTTTTTCCCCATTTAAAAATAAATAGATAAAATTGTTGATTAATTAACATTTTTTTTTCTAATCGTGTTTATCCATTTTTTATTTCAGTCTTGAAAGATATCGTTGAAAGTTGTGTTCAGAGAAAATAAATGTTTTGAGTGTAAATTGCAAATAAGCGACAAAGTGAGAGAGCTCTTCGAAAGTGGCTTAAATCAATATATATATATATGAGAGAGCTTGATGGGCGCGAATAGTCGGGAGGCATAAAAGAACGAACTACTGTAGAGTACGAAGTCTGAACGGGTCTAAAACGGTTGAGTTGGGTCAAGCTTCCGCATGCTCGTCCAAAATGAGGCTCAACGTGCTCGATTTCTCAAGTATAGCTGTCCCCCATTAAAAGTAATGCTCCCGATATTCTACGTTATTATAACCCTAAAATAAATTCGTTTCAAGATACAAAATAATATAAATTTAATAGCCTATCAAATTAAACAGCTCAGAGTAAGAAATAAGTAACATAATTTTTTGAATACAAAAAATAATGAATGGAGCCATTTGGTCTCCCCTTTTTGAGGAAATGTAGAAATTATTGGTCGTTAGTTTGCTGTGAAATTGGAGGATCCGAGAGGGTGGAGACTTGTGAATAGTCAACTCACAGACGTGACTCGAGATGACCGGATGCTGAGAGAGAAAAAAAAATTCAAAGCGGATCGCTCGAATGGCCCGGCTGTCTAAAATCGTTCCTGACCGATCAGGAATGCCCTGACATTTCGTCGTCGAAAATCTCTCCCCCAGCGGGGACAAACGCGAAAATCAAGTGACTGGGAGTCTCAGCATTGCCCGTTCATTTGTCGCCATTAATTTTCCTCCTCAAAGAAATACTTTGTGCCAGAAATTACTACATTTTGTCGTAACGTAGTAACAGTTTGGAAATTCTGAGAATTTTTTATCACGTCCATTGGAATTTAATTCTACAAATTGTATTAAGACTTCAACATACTCTTAATTCAGACCTAATTATATATATATATATATATATATATATATATATATATATATATATATTTTAATAATCAGACTAGTTGTTATTTTACAGTAAAATCGACTATCGTGATTTTTCTCAAGGTACAAAATGTATATACCAATTTCCCATGATTATTTTAATTATAAAGACAATGCTTTTTTGTATGAAAAATCCTCAGAATTTTTGGATAATTGTCACTAACTATTGAAAAAATATAAACAGTAATTTTTGGCATAAATTTTTCTTAACGTGTAGTTACTTTTTTTCCTCTGTCACCTTGACGGAAAAATTATTCGGAAATATGGCCAATTTGTCCTCGGAAATAACCGGCAACATTTTAAGCTCAGCGCCCACGCGATTCGTCTGCGAAAAGAAATTTCGTCTCGTGAAAATTTTCAAAATACTTGCGGTTGATCCGATTTGCTGTGAAATGCGAAATAGCGATAAATCTCGTCCTGCTTCTTATTCCCTCGTGCATTGCGTGCTTCGCGTAACCCGTTTTGATATACGAGAATCTGTAAATTTCGACAATTCGACTCTACACGATTTTTTCCATCTCGTTGACAGTTGAATTCCGCTGATGCATTTTCTGCTTTTGGTGAAATATAGTGATAAAGTAAAAATGGAAAATAAAAATAAAATAAAAATTCGAATAAATCAGCTTTAAAAAAGAAAATAACAAAAATGTTTTCGATAGAGTTTGGCCAATATTTTCGCCTCTTCGGAACGGAGCGTGTATACGCGAGAGGCACGAGAATTCGAACGTAACGAAAGAGTCTTCTCGCTAAGTTTAGTCTCCTCGCTCCAACGTGTGTTACGTCTCGCGTACACACGTGAAACCCAAGGCAGACGTATTTCCGTCTGTATACGCCGGGTCTAGAGTGACTCTCCGCCATCCACGTTCCTTTTCCTGCTCTCCTGAATCATCCACCGCGACGACGGATCTCTTCACTTCCGCGTCGACTCTTTTTACTCGCTCGCCTTCTCTTACCCTCATTTATACTCGCAGCACTTTCGGGCTTCCGTCTTGCAGATCAAATTTTATCGGCTTATCGCTTCCGAAAGCTGGACCGGAAATATAATCGAATTCCCTATTTGGGCGGATATAAAGATATGAGAATTCCGTTAATCATTTCGACGTACAATCGCTCGACAAGAGTTTAAAAAATAGTATTTGTATTTTAGTGCGAATGAAATATTTTGCGAAAATTATACAAATTCTGTTATGTGCACTTGTATATAGATAAATGAGCGTCAATTGACACGTTTTTTTTTCAAAGCGATGGAATAAAAAGAGAGAGAGAGAGAGTAAGTTAAGGGGGGAAGGAAAAGAGGCAGGAAGAGAGATATGATGATAATCTTGGTGATGTGAAGCCCACGAAATTTGTGTTCCCAGCAACCGTTTAAAACTACGATGACGCGATGAGTTTCGCGCCCGTCTCCTCCCCGGACCCTCCTCCACGATTTTCATGACACTCGATCGCGAAAGCTACCTCGTAACTCGATACAAGACCGATTAAAATATTATAAAGCATCCGATAAAAATATTTGCTTCGACACTATCGCTCCTGTTTAAAATCATCGATAAAGCCAATCTCGATTTATCGTTGGTGAAAAAAAAAATAATAAGAAGCAGATAAGAAATAAATCCTGAGAGAGAATTGTCGAAATTTTTGTCGTAATTTCCTTTCGAAATTTCAGAACGATTGAGACATTTGTCAGAGAAGATATCTCTCGCTCAACGCGATGGTCTCGAATTTCTCAAAAACTCGGGTGAAAATGGTCCGTCGAAGATCTCTTAGGAAGAATAAAACAAACACCCGACGCGCGAGTGTGAGAAATAACTCTCTAACATCTTCACCGCTCTACATTTTTTTATCTCAAAAAAGATTTATTTTTGTACAACTTCATGCAATTCTATTATCGACTTTCCATATTTGTACACTTGGAAAAAATATATATCTCGACGAGGAAGGGCAAGGGAACGAACTCGAACCGCGCGAGTCGCGATAAAGAAAACTATTACTTTTTTTATGATCGATCTATATGTCCCATTCGGAGAAAAGCAAAAAAGAGTTTTTTTTCCATCGCACTGAACATAAAATTTTTTTGAAAATTTATTTTTTTTTTGAATATGGCTAGTTCTTCTAAAAAATTTATATCGATTTTAAGTGACAGAGATTTTAAATGCACATCGATCATTTTATATTTCCTAGTATATTAAAAATAAATAACGTGACTACTTATTATTCATATTGCTTTTATTATATTTAATATTTTTAGTATGTTAGATTAACATTTTATGTTATAAAAATATTATTGAGATATAAAAAAATAAAAGCTTCGTCAGCATTATTATTTTTCTTTCATGAAAATTAGTGCTGTCAAGTTTGCATAAATACTTAAAATTATTTAAAATGCTCAAATTATATTTTATTGGCGATATTTAAAAAAAATTCAAATTTTCAACAAATGGTTTTTTGTTCTGAGTGCGTGCGTATTTAATCGGGGACGCAACCTTCGTCCCTGTTAGCTCTCGAAGTTTCGCTCAGGTACAAAAATATTCCGATCAGCCGCATCCTTCGTTATCTCAAAAATTTTCGTCCACAAAAGTTTGCTCCACCGGACATCCTCGCGATTTCGTGTCGTCCCACGTTTATTCTTCAACAACTTAATCCTTGGTCGCGTCGTGCGATTTCACGACAAGATCGGGGGCTCATGAATAGCGTTCGAAACGTCTTCGGACATTGCAGACGCGGCGGGAGAGAGAAATATCGGAGAATAATGCTCGAGGAAGAGAAGGCGTGGAGGAAGCGGAGCGATAGAAAATTTTGGCTCGGTGCCTGGGTCTAGCCTCGGGCATTCAGCGCTGATCTCTCAACCGCTTCGGGTCCCCGCTCCAGCTTTCATTCCCCGAGTTAACCGAGTCCATCGCTCTGGCTCGCTCGAAGAGAGACCCGGATTTTCGATCCGGAGCTTCGTCTAGACGAGATTTCGTTATTCCATCGCGGACTCTAATTTTACTCACCGCCATTCTTCTCATTTTCGGCATTACGCTTTGCGTCATTTTATTAAATACAATAAAATCTAATTAATGAACATTTTTTAAATCCATATTAATTTTTGAAAAACCTTCTAGAAAATTGAAATTCACCAAATATTGATTCATGAATACCTTTTATTTAAGCCCTTGAGAATAAATCAGTAATGCAGAATGAAATTTAGAATAAAATATGAAATACGGAAAAAAAAATTAGTTTTAATTTTATCGTGCAAAAGTAAACAATGTTTTTAGTTGACAAATAATAAAGTAAAATAAGAAAAAACTACGTTGTGTGTGTAGAAAAAAAGAAAAAGAGCGAAAGCGATGAGTTTTCGACGAAAATCCTCAGATAGAATATATTGAATGAAGGATATTTTGGGTTGTGAATCAGTCGGAGCGAGACATCTCTCTTGTATATTTATAACGAGATTGACGACAGGGGACGAGTCGTTTCGCGGGTAATTGTTCATTCACGCGAGCCAATCTCGCGTTTCCTGGCGAAATGAAAACTGGCTTCGAATTTCAATTAGAAACGGTCCACATCGTTTCATTTATTCCTTTTACCCTCCTCCCCCTTCCCTCTTCTCTATCTCCGTCTCATCTTATTCTCGGCCGCGAGATTCGGCAATAAAATCTTTTAAATATAGAAAGCTGATAACGCGAAGTCAACGCAACTTGGCGACGCTCTCCTATCCGTCGTACGAACGTCTCTATCTCGTAAATTTCTCTCTTGCGACGGAGCAGAAAAAAAGAAAGGAAAAAAGAGATTTTCATCAGCGAGATCGAAAGATCGGTTTATTTTTCGGTTCCTATTCTTTTTTTATCTCCATCTTTTATTTGTTTGTCCTTGTTACACTTATTTCGTGACGACACGTAGCCGGAGGTGCGATCGGAGTAAGCAGGGGGGGGGGGTGAGGAGAGGAAACATCGCGGATAGGAGTTCGCGCTGACGCGCGGGAGAAGGAAACCACTTGACGCGGGCCGGCTAACGAGTCGGGCAAACTCCCTCGCTCCTTCAAAGCCAGACGGCTGGGAGTGAGAGGTACGAGGTGAGACAAAAACTAGAGAACGGCGGAAGATTTACACAAACCGTTAAAGGAAAGATCTCGACTGCGTACTAAAATTTATGCAAGTTATTTAGAACGGAGACACTAATTATGAGCGATCTGAGAAAACGAGTACTTCGCCCATCTCGTTTCTGTAACGAGACCGTTGAAAAAAAATGAAGAAGAATGAAGAAACGAAGAATACAAACACGAATCCGCTCGGTAGATACCGATTTCCAAATTGGGCTGAGAAAAAAAAAGTTATTTTGACAACGAATGAGACCTAAACCCACAATTTTTTTAGCGCTGTTCGAAAATTTGAATTTATTCTTCGCGAAAGTACGAGCTAATTTTTACTCGTCTCGATAATCGGGGGTATTATCGCGTATGAGATAAAAAAAGGACTCGATTTGGGAAGAAAAATGTCGAGAGGCTGTACGTCTGGGACGTAATAATAAAATGTGTGCTTGGATAGCGGAATTTTTAGAGAATTCCCTCCTGCAACTCTTACTCGGAGGAATGCGTAACCGTCGCTCAGTTGCGCTCTTTTTGCCAGTCTCGCGCAGAAGAATCAGAGATGCATGCAGAGAGAAAAAATAAGAGAGGGAGCGAGAGGAAGGGAAAAGGAAAACGAGATGGAGAAAAATTCGAATGAAGACAACAACAACGACGAGGGGGCAAAGCTCTTGAGACGTTCGCGCCTTGAAAAACACGCATCGTCCCTAAAAATCGTCGAAGAAAAAAAGGTATGGTGAAATTCCGGCCTGGGAGATAAATAAGGAACGAAATAAGTCCATCGGGTTAAATGGAGGATAAAAAATAAGTAAAAATGTTCGTTTATGAGGCATTCGTCGCGAAGATGCGAAACTTCCCGTTTCGGTGGGAGATGGGGAGAAAATTGCGAGGAATGAAAGAATGAGAGAGAAAAGATCGACCATCTGCGATGCCAAGCTCTCGCTTCTCCGCGAGGCTTTTTTATTTCGTCGCTTCTCTTCCTCCTCCCTGATGCACTTCCTTTGCACGCTCCGGCCCTACCGAATGAGCCAACCGGGATACGCAAATCTCGTTTAATTTTTATTTAAGATATAATAAAGTCGATTTAATCGAGAGATTGAAATGAGATACTTTTAAAAAAAATTTGCTAACTGTCTAGATCCTAGAATGTTGAATAACAACATTTTTTTATTAAATGAATCTTGTCATGCAAAAATAAATCACATGAAAAAGCCACAAAACTGATTTTTGGATCAGTTTTTTCCATGTTTCAATATTAATTCTTGAATTACGCCCCAAATAAGTAACATTTTCGTTATCTACGGGAAATTTCCGATCGAATAAGGCCTTAAAATCGAGAAAAAAAATTCATAAATTTTTGCAAATTTTTGAAGGTATATTTCCATTTTTTCAAAAATCTTCAAGGGATGATAACTTTTTGAAAAATTGATGAATCAATATAATTCCAACGCCATTCGATTCGTTTTGCAAAAATCTTCAAAAATCACCCATAATAAAGCTAATATCATCAAGAAAAAAAAAAGATATCACAAATTGAAATTTTCATGGATGTACGAGACCCAGTGTGAGCCGAAAAGGTCTAATCGATTAGTATCTTAAAATTTAAAGGGTATAATATAAAGGCAAAAATAATTTTATTTCTATTTAAAATAAAAGTGCTCATTCCATCATACAAAAAACTGTCATATACAAAAAAAAGGGTTCGTTGAAAAATCGTTTTTGAAGGTGAAAACGTGTTAATAAGATCCAATCTAAAATTTTCTCTCTGAAACACGCCCAAAAAGTATTTTTATTCAAAAACTATTTTTACTAATCTTAATTCGCGATTTTTTTTTAATGTCGCATCATCAATCGTCCCGGAATCGCGTCGGTATCGAGAGAGAGAAGGGCGAGTGTGCTCGAACGTTCGAAGCGAAAAAAGAAAAATGAAAAAGTAAATACTTCGGTATCCACGCGATCTGGCAAGTGTCGCGGCTACTATTTTCGTTTGGCGATGTTGTTGTACTTTGCGGTTGCTCGGGTGTGATGAGGTGGCGCGCGAAGGTGGGTTAAATGGAGCCAAGAGCCGAGCCTCGGTACAGAGGGAAGAGCGAAAAATAAGCGGGAGCGCGAGAGAACGGAGCGCGAGAGAAAAAGAAAAAAAGGATTAAAAATAAAGGGTGTCCGAAAGGCTCTCGAGGCCCGAGTGCGCGTAATGCAGGTCGCGGTTATCCCGCGACGATGCAAAACGACCGAGACTCGTCGGAATAACGTCCCGCGACACACTCGGGAGGATTCTTCGTGCGTACGAAAATGTTGATCGGTGTCGGCGCTCGATGAGTTTTGGCTCGGTACCCCGTCGCTAAACTTAGAAGCCGAGCTCTATCTCCGAGGGATCCGAGTCGGCTCGAACTTGGATCAACGTACGGGAGCCGCCAAGACTCGCCGAGAGCTTGATTCCCTCATCGTTTGAGCGTCTCTCTTCGCACGCACCAAAAATCCAACGTCAAATCTCCAACAATGCCGTGTCAAACGTCCTTTTTTTTATCACACTTTTCAACATATATATCGTTCCATATGAACCAAAAAAGAAAAATAACTGTGTTGTTTATTAACACAGTTGGAACTCTCTTCGTTTATCGAATTAATGAAATTGCCCTCGCAGCGCGATAAGTCCGATTTCTCTTTCCCGTGTACAAATCGCGCGCGTGTGTATTTGCGATCTCGTATAACGTTCCTCGCTGGGTCACATTCCGAACGTGCAACAGGTTGTCCACTCTCCAGCCGTTCCCTCACCGCGCGCCATTCATTTTTTCCGATTATAATAATCAAGTAATAACAATTATAACGAGAAATTAGTCGGTTCGGGACAATAATCGAGAGCGATATTCTGATGGTCTTTATTGCTCTGTTGGGTAAATTCTTGTTATTATTAAAGACTTTTCGCTTGAAATAATAATCGACGGTTTGGCTAAAAAGGTGTGCACGAATAATAATATCGTAACTTTCACGCCTCCCTAATCTGTCTTCTCGTCCCTCGAGCTCTAATCTACACCGTGTATATTTTCCACCTCCGCTCGTCTCTCACTCTCTCTCTCTCTCCATTATTCTCTTTTCGCTATCGCGACGTTTCTCTCCCATGACGCTTTGACACCGCGTTTTTTCTTCGTGCTGCTCCTTTCCCCCTCCCCGGTGACGGCTCGGAAGAGATACGGGGAGAAACAGAAACACGAATGATATAATAATTCCCTCTCAACTTTATCATTTGACGTTATTCCAGAAGACTTATCTCGAGTTTATCTTCTCTCGTCTGAGTCTCCCTCTCCGCGTGGTTATCTCGAGACGTTTGAGAGAGGGACGGGAAAAGCGAGCGAGAGAGAGAGAGTGAGAGGAGAGTCTAAAATTACTACCTGCCAACTTTAGATTATTTAATGAAAAAAAAGGGAACGTCTTAGAATGTCTCTAAGTAGGAGCTCGTCTAGAGTTTACTCTCGGAATTTTACCTTTTTCCTCTCATTTTCACCTCGCGAGATCGCATTTTTTCTTCCATCTTTTCCGCCGGAATGACAGAGTCGTAATTATTATTACCTGTTCTCCCGGTGATCCGCGCTGTTTGCTCTCCTGGTGAAAAACGTCATCGCTAGGAGATACGCGACTCTCGCTGCACGCGGTACCCTTCGCTATCGCGCGTTTTATCGTTCGACGCTGTGTTTTTTTTTCCTCCTCCCTTTTTTCTCGAAGAAATTTCTCACCCTGTGAACCCTCTCGTGCAAACATCTCTCACATTCCCGCTATCTCTGCTTGTATTGCAACCTTTTTATTTCACGCGATCGCGCGGAGAAGGAAAACATTTACCTGGACTCCGACAATCGTCATTTCGTTTCCTGTCGCCCCTTTTATCAACACGGTCGATGAGACGCGGCCGTTCGATCTCTTTGACCCCTACGCAACTTCCGAAAAAAAAAATCCTTCATTTTTTTCCCCCTCGGTTCTTTCACCACTATGATATCTTTCGAGATTCGTTTTCTCTTTCCTTATTCGAGTTCCGCAGCCCAGAAACTCTCGTTAGAGGCAATTATTACCCACCCGACGAGAGCGAGCGAGAAAAGGTGCTAATTGGGACTGAAATAGGCGAGATACAGCCTCGTTTTAAGAATTCGAAAGTTTCTTCGAAACGTGCATTTTGAGAAGGTTGAAAAAAAAAATGAAAAACTTGCGACCCCTCGGTGGACGGGGTCTCGTTGTACACCCTCTCGAGTCGGCTTTTCACAAATCTCAAATTTTTTTTCCGGGGGACGCGGAAGATACGTCGACCTCGTTGCCTGATGAGTGTCGCGTCGACTGCTAACGCCATTGTCTCGCCACGGTTCACCGACTCGACTCGCTTTTTCTTCCTCTTTTGTGTATTCTTGTTTTTCTGCGAGATAAATAAACGCACGCGATCCATAAATATTTACTCAAAACTCTTTCCTAAAAAATGAATTAATTTGTTATGTAAATAACATCTATTACCAAGTTAATTGCTACAAAAATTAAAATCGAAAAAAAAACATATTTTTTAGATAAGAATAGAAAATATTTAGGGAACGAGGTAAATTAAGGAAGTTCTAAAATCAAACATTTTTAAAATTCAAAATCAATATACTCGAAATTAAACTTGCCATATCTATGTAAATTATCTAAAAAATTTATTATAGTATTTTTAAACTAAATGAAAATTCTTTGATGTTCTATCATAAATGTAGCTATATTCTAAATTTTATGAATCTTCGTCAGCTAAAAGTTAAGATTCTTAGCATTGGAAATTACAATATTTAACACGAACTATTATGGGATCGTACATGAAATTGTGATTTTTAACAATAAAAATATCAACTTCTATATAAATTAATACACATATTCATATATTAAAATAAGTTTTGTGCAGTTTTTTAAAAAATCCTAAGAAAACAATAAAAGGATAGAAAGATGGAAAATGACATTTACATGGAAAATTACATTGTTTCGGTGAATTCGAGATGCGAGAGGATTCCTCTCAAATTCTGATAGTGGTCATGTCCGAATTCGTGTCTCGCATAACCTGTCGCTCATACGTGAGATTTCGAACGGTTCTGGAACAGGTTTGGATGCCGAACGAGGAGGTATATTCCTCGGATTTCGTATCCACGCGTGTTCCATTCTCGCTCTTATTCTTATCTCTTTATTCTCTTTCTCTCGCTCATCGCACGTCGAGCTATTCCCAAAAAGTCACGAATATCCTCCGAACAAATAAAAGAAACGCGAATCTCGAATACCTGGCCACGAGATTGAATATTTTTCCGAGTTAATTTTGACACTTTTCACGTTTTATACATCCATTAAAATCGACCTTTCCCTCTCCGCTTTTCTCTTCCGGATATATCTTTTGTTCGAATCCTCGCCTTGATTTTTATTCCCGTCAAGGGCCCATTTTTCAACCTTTTTTCCCAAAAAATCAATGATTCAACTCATTTTTCGGACGTTAATCCTCGAGATGAGTACGAAGGTGAATGAATCCCTCAAGGCCAGAGTTCCGTACTCGGCGACCTCGAATTCGTGGGGCCCGGAATGTTCGCCGTTTGATCCCGTCCGCTAAACATTTTTCTAATATAAACAGACCGTGAGAGAGAGAGAGAGAGAGAGAGAGAGAGAGCCGCGTCTATTCAGCGATTCACATCGAATCCGACACGTGGGGAACGTCAACAAAAAAAAATAAGACTCTCGTCGGAATGGCAATTAACCGAGCGAGCGATAAATCGTCGCGTTTTTATCGTTCGAATATAAGAAAATAAATAAATAAAAATATGTAAATGAAGTTATTAATTAGAAAATATAGTTCTCGGGAAGATTCTCGAGTTTCCGTCGTATCGGGTTATGTTCCAACGATGAAAGACTCCGGGTATCAGGAGCGCAGAGCTTTTCGTCGACTCGTGACTGCGGGAATAAAAGGTGCACGAGAATTCCGAGCGGAGCTCACGGAGTGTATAAATACACTTGTCACTATGACAGAAACGAGGAAATCATCGTTATGTCACGAGAGAGAGAGAGAGAGAGAGAGAGAGAGAGAAAAGAGGGGGAGATGAGCGGTGAAAGAGAAATAAAGAAAGAAAGAAAGGGACGGACATAATTCTAAAAGTGTCGAGGCGAACTCTCGCCGTCTTTTGCTTTATCAGCGTCGTCGAAACGCACACAAACGCACAAAAAGCCAACCCCGTGAACGTCGAAAGTGTGAAAAATCGTCTCGGAGGCCCGCTCAAACTCCCTTCCACCCGAGACCCATTTTTCTTATTTTTCTCGATCAAGAATTACGAATACCCACAAATTGCTCCCTTTCCAGTGACAATGCCCCGCGACGATAATAACAATAACGACGCCGATTATGATAATAATAAATGAACGCGGGCTGCAAAATTCAAATGAATATACGATCCAGTGACAACCGGTGTTCTCCGATAAGATAAAGGGATATTCCTCGCTCAAGACGAGCCACTTGCTCTGGAACAGACGTCGGCGTGTCGGGGGAGGGGCAAAAAAAAACGAAGGCGCTCGACAATGAGGCCCGCGGAGATGTCGCCCGCGAGGTGCGTGCTCGTCGAATATAGTCTTCAATTAAAAAAGAACATAATGACGATAATAAAAACAAAAAAAATGACATATAAGATCCCGGCAGTGTGCGTATTTGAATTTCCGTCCCATTTCTTCCGATCACGCGCGAATCTCGCTGAAAAATACGCTCGGTCACGTGCAAACGTTTTCTCCCCGTTCACGGGTCTTTTTTTTTCCCTCGCGCGCCTGGCAAGGGAGCCGGTGAGAAAAAAAAAGTAGTCTCGTACTTGCAATCATCAGACGCGTGTAAGCGCCGACGAAACCCGATAAGGCCTCCTCGTCGATCGATACCCGGTTAATGACCTCTCGCTTCGGTACATATACTCGCTTTTATGTATACGTAATAAGATGTACACACGTTTGCTGAAGAATTTCGCGTCCTCCGCGCGATATGTCCCGACGCCTCCGAATTGTTGCAAATAACAAAGTTCGCGACGATGAGTGATGTAACGATTACTCCGTCTCTCTCTCTTTCTCGTTCTTCTTTCTCTCTCGAGGAACCCGATAATATTATTCGGAGGGGTTCCTTATTATTATTCCTCCGCGCTTGGGACCCCGAAAATCGACCCGCGATAAACCGAGAGGCTCCGACACACTTTTATCGCTCTCTCTCTCTCTCTCTCTCTCTCTCTCTCTCTCTCTCTCTCTCTCTCTCTCTCTCTCTGAGAGCTCGTGTGACGCGTTTTTACGAATTTTTAGCATGCGAGAGCAAAGCCAGGCCAGCGTCATTCGTACACTTTATCCATAGAGCCAAAATGGCCAATATTCGCTTTGACGGAAGCGCCTGAAAAGATACGATTTTCGAACCCGATTGTGAGGCCAGTTGACCTCCCGGGAGAAAAGATTCTAACGGTCGTAACTCCAACGTAAACGCGCGCACCGGAAGTCACCAGTCATTGGATGACACGTCGACGACAGTGGTTCGCTCGCTTTTCGCATCTGCCGTTCAATTTCGCTAAAAGAAATCTTTCGAAAAAAAAATCATTTCTTGGAATAATTATTGTTATTTTATTCACTGTTTATTATTCATTCAAATTATGCGTTATTCGTCAAGGTGAATTTGGCTCTCTCGTTTATTTTCGCAAACACGTGATTTTTTTTTTCTCGAACGAATTGAAAACGCAAAGTCGCCGAATTTTTCTCGTCGAAAGGAAAATATTATAGTCTGGTTCCGTTTGTAACACGAGAAGCGATCTTTTCGAAATCTGTACGCGCATGGAAAACATTTTTGTGAGGCTCGCTAATGAAATTGGGCGCCCGCATCTGTCCTCTGATTTTTCGACACTCAACCCGCCCGAAAGTCTTCCCCGGACTGACAAGAAAGAAATAGACGGTCGAGTCATTTCTCACGGCTCTTGCCATCCCTCGTTTCCGTATTTTCTAAAATAAATAAAGATTGAACGAATAATCGAGTGAAAAGTCACGAGAGAATTTTTTTTTTCAAATTCGGTAGAAAAACATCACGAAAAGAGTAAACTTCATTCTTAACCTATTTGTATTCCAATATTTCGTTTTTTTTTTAGATTTCATTGACAATTCGCATGAATCTTTTTAACTTCATACACACATGCATGTTGCAATACAGATTTGCAAATTTACAAGTCGTCAAACAAAATTAAGGATAAAATTGGATCAAATAATGAGAGATATGCATTTTTTAAAAGATTTTCACTGTAAAAAATCTGGTGTTAAAATGGTGTTAATTTAACACTATTGCACAGTATATGCAACTTTGTTCGTAAGAAATTCCATGTTAACAATTTCGTAATTTATTTTGCGTTTTTCTCTCTCTGAATGCAGATTTATCCTGACGTAGGGTAATTTACTATCTAGACTTGTTCTTTAAAAAAAATTTCGTGTGCTGGTTTTTTCATAACACATGTAACGTATTTGTGAAAATAAACAAATACAAATATTACAAAGTAAAGTAAACGTTACAAAGTAAAGATTTTATTTATTTTTTTTAATGCGTAAAGCTTTAAATAAGTTTATACCTAAATTTTTTAATTGTTTGAAAAATGTTCACCGTGTTTAAAATCGCAAAGCATATTTACGGGCTCTTACCGCAGAGGTTATGAAAAAAGCGATTATATCAACGATAAATATCTCGATCTCTGTCCACGATAAAGCCTGTTTAAATTTTTACACAAATGGCGTGTGATGAAGAAAATGTTTAAGCAAATTTTGAAGAAGTTATCTTTGAAGTCGTTTCACGCGAGTGCCTCTTTGAGTTTCGGGTGCGGAAAGAAATCGAGGAGGGAAGAAAAAAAAGGCACGTGCCGATAATTAGTACATTGAGCAAGGTTTGCCGAGATATTCCCAGCTGAATGGAAATATAATTCTCATTTGGCTCGAGGAGAGGTGGCTCTTATCTCGGAGGATCGTTCCACTGGCCGATTACTTTAACTCGGAGGTTCCGTTCGTCGTGCGTCGGCCTCGCGAATCGGCACAGACGGAGAGTACAAATAAGCATGGAGGATGAGGATAATAATGGAATACGAGGGAGGAAAAGGAAGAAGAGTGAGTGTGCATCCGCGGGATTAACGGAAGTCGCGAACGAGCCCCGAGGCAATCGGTCGCGCGATAATAATTCATCGATAGCCCGCAACGCGAAGGTCTCGCGTTGCTAAGCTGCTCGACTCGAGTACGGGGTCACCGTTAATTAAATTCAAATCTTGCGATTATTTATAGCTGATTAGTTCCGCACATGTCTCGCTTTGCCCACATATCCGCTTTTTCTTCTCGATATTCCCCCCCGTGCATGCGCTCCAATGCGCACCATATTATCCTCGTTATCGTTTCAGCTGACTTTAATCCCTGAAATTAACGAACCGGGATACCTTTTGACATTTTACACGATTATCCAATCAATTACTCGCCGAATCGCGTTTTTTTCAAAATCGATTGAAATTTAAAAAACGGTCTTCCGTTTGCAAATATCGAGTTGTCGAGTCGATCGAAGTTCTTTTTACATGTATTACTCGTTTTACATATCATTACTTACTCCTGCATCATGCTTTTCATTTTGCAAATTTTTCATTTTTGATTTTAAAAATGTTCTCCCATCTGTAAGCATATCGAGCTGACAAATTTCTTGAATGGTTTCAGCTTGGTTTGTCGTAATTCAAATCGGCTTTTTCGCTTCAACTGCAAGATTAAAATCGCAGAAATTAACGATACTTTTCACAATTTTTTGCGATTACCCTTCAATGACTTCGAATCTTTTTCAAAATCTCGCAATTTATAACTATCGAGTTGACGAGTGTCTTGAATAGTTTTAGCTTTGGGAGTTACGAAAAATTTACAATTTTTATGAGAATTAACAACTCAATTTTTAGAAAGTGAATGATATTAAGGTCGTTCTATCGGTACAGTCAAATCAAAAGTTTTTACCTTAATGTTTATTAAGCAAAGTTGTTACAAATTGTTTCAAGGACAACATACTCAAAATTCATAGTCATCCAATAAGGTAACCTGTACTTGTTACGTACGTATGGAAATTTAAAATATCATAATCTTAGGATTTAAAAATTGTTTAAGGAAACTTCTTTGAAGTACAATAAAGAGCTGTGCAAAATTTCAACAAGTTCCACTACCCAGAAGTCAAGATATCAAGAGCTGAAGATCGCAATATTTAACACGTGAAACCTCTCAAAATTTAATATACAATTTCACATTCTATCAAAGAAGGTTTTCGCAAATTTTTATCAAAATCCTAACAAAAAACGATTTTTTGATAAAACCTACCATAAAATTTAAACTCGAGTCAAATCAAAGTATTGATCTCAACATACACTAAATTTCATCGCAAAATCTTGGACCCTCGATAATCATCGAACCAAGCCCGTTCGATCGAAATATTTGGTATCGTAATTGTTGGTCAACGATTCCGCGGTCGCGTATACACGATTAGACCGTGTACAAGGCTCGATTAAATAAAAGCGCTTTCGTCCGTCACATGGTGAATAGGTCGATACGCTAGACGAGGCAGGTAGTTTATATTCTCAGTGAGAATAAGCGCCATCGCTAACGCAGAAAACAAGTGGCTTCCGCTCGGCCGCTCCGTTCCTTTCGTGGGCGTACGAGCGCGCGCGCGCGAGCGAACGAGCGAGCGCTTCATTCATAAAACGTACTCCGGCGCACGCGGGATCGAACCGGCGGCCCCGGGGCCGCTCTCTTCTCGCGGCTACACGCTTTTACTACACACCGAGCGCACTTTGATACAGTTCCGCCGACATTTCGTCTCGGCCACGTTTCCTCCCCCTCCCGCGCCGCCTCCTGCTTTTTCCATGCACATTGAACGCGCGTTACGTGCAACATCGTACGTTACGGATCGCGCATCGCGCGCAAGGACGCGACTGCCGACGTGAATATTCTTTGCAGACGTCATTTCGTCACGTTCACCCGATTTTCATCGTTTTGTTCCTTCTTTCTTTCACAAGTTCGATATGAAAACGGAGACGGTTTTAGAATTGAGAGGGGAAGAAAAAAACAGGCATTAATATTGACATTTGCTTGAGGCTCAAACGATATGCGGAATGATGAGGACGATTCCGAGGTTGCTCAATGTTACGAAAAAAAAGAGGAAACGGCTGGGAAAAGAACAGAGAAGAAATCGCGAGCTTGGCGATGGGAATACGAGAAGGATGGACGATGTATTGGAGAAACGAGAGAGAGAGAGAGAGGGAGGGAGAGAGGAGGATCAAGAGGGAGGAATAATCGGGGCTGTGTGCGTTACGTAAGCAAATGTTGCACAATATTGTTCTCTCTCGGTCTTTCTCGTCGTCATCGCGACCTCATCGTTTTCCTCCCTCCCTCCTCCCTTTTTCGACGACCTATAATATCCAACTCTTACTACTTCTCTTCTCCGTAATGAGACATGTGCGTACGTATTCCGCAGTTGACGTCTCGACGATCGCATGTAAGAACGCAACGCGAATAATGAATACGCGATCGCCGGCGCGCGCAACTCGAGAATACACACTCCTTTTGTGCCCATTCACTCCCATTTCGTGCGTTCTTCCCTCTTCTCCTTCATTTTTCGACCTGAATACTCTGTACGCACTTTTACATGGTATTTTTTATGATACGTTATATAAGTATGTTGATTATATTTAAATATAAATATATATTTAGGGCCCAAACGTTATATGATGGACGTTTTAATAAAGTTGAACTTACAAAGATTTTTTATTTCCAACGTTACCAGTGGATTTTATAGTATTTAAAAAAAATCAGGTTTCAATTCAAGTTTAAATTACAGTCTGATATTTAAACGGATAAAAACCCATCTTATATGTCTTGACTCCAAATGATATTTATAATAAAAAGTTTTATAAATTGTATATTTTTTAATTAAATATATTTTTATGTAAATAATGGTTAATATCTATGCAAAACTTCTTTTACTATTATAAACAGATTTATTACGGCTGAATAACACTATCAGCAAAATTAGTTCGTAAATGTAAACTAAATCGAAAATCGTCACTTGAAATTTCATATAGAATTTCTTCTAAAATTTCACATATCTTTTTACCATTATATTAATGTGCGTATGCAAAATTTAAAGAACCTGTACCATACAGTACTTTAGATATTTATTTATTTGCCACTTTTATGAACATGAGCCCTTATATATGCTCTTAACAAAAGCGACAATTTTCGACAATTTTTATACATTCCATTTTTAGATGGTTAAATCTTTACCAAATGTTCCACAAATTTTGCTTGTGACATTAAAGACGATATATCCAAATTTTTCAAGAAAATTCGTGTCTTGAGAGTTTCGTGGTTGTACCACCTTAAGTTTTTGCAAGATGTCGGGATGTGGGACGCCTGCTTTTTTTCTCATTTTTACATTTTTTTTCGAAAGGAGAATGAGGTGAAAAAGCGAGCGCGAGAAGAGGGCTTATTCTGCGGAAAGCCGACGACGAGAAACACGTTGTCGTAGTCCCGTTCGGCGCACACAAAACCACGTGGTTTATGCGCCTCCGTTGTATCGATTCTTTGAAATCGCGCGGCGCGATATGCAACTTGCCTCGCGCCGCTCTTCCCCTCTGCGCCATAGCGCATACAAGTCTCTCTTGCTCGGTTGTCCGCTCGTATAGATACGAATGCATTGCATACGTATATGCCGATATGGAGGTGGGTGCATACCGGCAGCCCCGACGGTCTGCCGCGCGTTCTCTAAAACGGTCGATGCACTCTCGGTCACTCGTACGCGTCCAGTTCGCCTCCAATTTTAAAATCATTATTTTTCAACATTTTCAAAGAGACTCTGTAATTTCAGAAAAGTCAATACGAGAACTGTTTGGAAATTAGAACTATTTTAAAAAAAAGTATAAAGAGAAAGCTTTTTTTCGTTCGAGATATTGGCTCTTATTCGTGTATTCCAAAAAAAAGTCATTTGAAATCCGCATTTATACTTTTAAAAATTGACAGTAGTCTGATCGAACAGTTTAATCATATAAGTTTACATGATTTACTCAATTATTATTTATACTTGTATATTTTCATTTTTATTTACATTTGTAAAACTTTTTTCTTTAATTACAATTTTTTATAGTTGTAATTTATTTATATTATTGTTACACATTTTCAAACGAGCTTGGATTCGGACTACCAGTTTTTATTGAATCTTTTTAAAAATAAAGATTTGTAAAATTTTTCAATCGTCGCGATTCACATAGCTTATTTTTGAATAAAAGAGAGAATTTTCCGTATGAGCGGAAAATAATCGATGATCGATCGGCGCTATAGAGACTGTGGCGCAAATATGCGAATAATAATCAAGCGAACGGGAACGTTTCGTAATCGCATGAAAACGTGACCTGAGCCAAGAGCTATCTATCTTCCGATCTCTCATTAATTGTAAACATTGTAGGATAACATGTGGAGCATGTGTACACGATTATTCTCGCTCTCGAGATTTGATCTCGATGAGAGTAGAAAAAAACAGAAGCTTGCATATATTAAAAAGCTTCGTCGCATGAGTTAGAACAATTTGACAGAAGGAAAATCAGTGCGCAAAGTGACTGAATAACTTCTCGGATGCATCGCCTACCGGAAAAATTATAAATAAGATTTTATTTTCAACATGATTTTCACAAGAGTGCGAAATCGTTCGCAACAATTATGCAACTGTTTCACTTATCGTGAAAATGTTTCATCGTGCGTCGAGACTAAACACGAGCTTTTTCCGATCCCGAGATTCAAAATGTGTAATGGGTTAAGAAATAAAATATGCGAGAATAAGAGAGCGAAAGATCGCGATCCGCCGTGGAATTTTCTCGCGATGCGAAAACGGGGAGTCGAAGAGAATGAGAGAGAAAAATAGATCGCAAAAAATTCGCCGGGATTCCGGTCGGAAATAAATTCGGACGGTTCGAAAGCCTCTCGGCTCTGACGCACTGCTGGCCCGCTCGTAGAAAATAGCAACGCGAACGATTTCGGCTATTTCGGAATAATTACGAGAGCGAGAAGAAAATTGTCGATTATTTATTACGATTTGTTAATTAATCGGTGTACCGCTTTTTTTCTCTTAAGGCCAAGTATTTATATCTTATCGCGGAGGGTAAACAGTATCGTAATTTCATCATTTTCGTTACGGTAGCAGAGCGATTAAATAATCCTGATTTATATACGATAAGCGCCGGTCGTGACGCGAGGAATTTTTCAATGATCGATGCGATACGCTCTCGGGATAATTTTTTTTCTTATCGATGACACGTGTGTCTCCGGCTCGTGACTTTTCTGAATTTTATCGCTTTTCAATTGTTGCAAATTCGTCGATTTATCTCCAGGCCAACGAAAATTCGAGGAAAAGAGCAAATAGGGCGAATCCGAGACAATAATGTGTACCAAATAAAAGTAAATTCGTAAGCGGAGACACATGTCGGGGGAAGAAAGAAAATGAGCGAGCGAGTCACGAGTTTGAGAAGCAAGGACGGCATGGCGGAAGCGCGAGGCTGTCTCCACCGAATACAGAGAGGAGTTTCGGCCAAAATTCTATACCGGAAAGATCCGCCGGGTTCGGCCGATAGGAGCAGCGTGAGAGCCGTCCGGCTGGAGGGGGAATCGGAAAGCTCGCGCGGGATTACGTAATCGAAACGGCGAATTGAACCGGGCACGTGGTCGGGCTCTTGTCACGAGGACGCTCCTTCGCTTTTTGGCGTTTCGACAAAAGCTGCACGGCACACATTTATCGCTCCGTATATAGATATACGGCTTATTAAAACGATATCGATCGAAAAAACTTGCATTCGTCGCGCACCGAGAATTCCCCGCACCGATCCATTATTTATCGACTTCCAAACGTCAAATTCGGGCGAAACGTCAAACGAGGACGCACGCGGCGCATTCTCTGCTAATACGAAAACTCATTAACGTTTTCGAGGACTGAGTCACACTCGAATTCATCGATGCCAAATTCCGATCAGGCTTCCAAAAGTCCCGCGGTAAAGAGAGAGAGAGAAAGAAAATTAAGAGAGAAAGAGAGGGATGGCACTGCGTATCGCAAAATGGCGGCGCGAAGCATTGACGGGAAGGGAAAGAAAAGGAAGAGTGGTAAAATGGCGAAGACGGTGGCTCGTTTCGCAGGTTAGAAAAACGGAATCGACGGAAGACTCGTCGCGTGCAAACTCTCGTCGGTGGTACGCGGGACGGCGAGGCGAGGGAGAGAGAGGGAGGAAGAAGAAGAAGAAGAAGAAGAATGAGCGAACGAAGAGACGGGAAAAAGAGCGAGAAGCCGTGATGAGGAGCGATGAGGAGGACGGTGGAAGAACCGGGCCCTACGCTACGTCGGGCGAGAGTAGAGCAGGCAAAAAGCCCGAGGCCTGCTTCTACTATACGCGCGCGGACGAAGATTGCCGAGAGCGAGCGCGGCGCACAGCTGTCACAAGATACGTTTTCCCGCCAACTGCTAATGGCCTTTGCCCGTCGAGGGGAAACCGGCCCCCCCACCACCGAGAGCACGAAGCAGAGACGGAGAATCGGGCTTATCGGACGTACACGCGAATAAGGACGGAACGATCCAAAGAGAAAGAAAAAGAGAGAGAGAGATGAGGTGTGGAGGAAAGCGAGTTCGCGCGTGTATATACAGACATAGATTTGGTGCAAGGATCCAGCGAGAACCGACACCGAGAGTTCAAATGTGACACGAGGAGGCCGGGAGAAATAAGTTGAGCGTCGAGCCGGGTTTCCCCTCTCCGGGGCTCGCACCGAGCGCGTCTCTGTCGCTCTCCCTGGCAAGCGTCTCTCCCACCTTGCCGAGCCGCAGTGCTGCTTCTGTCAAGCCGGCGTCGGCGTGTTTCAACTACGCTCCCAGTCGGCTTCTCGCATCCGAGCTCTTCGTACCCAGCAGGACGATATTTCCCGCTCGTCTCTCAAGCATCTTCGTAAATCGCTCGTATACGATAATAACGAATTGTTTCGCGAGGATCGGAACGAGGACGAGGAACGCCGCCGAGGTGTTCGTTATATCGGCGATTCGTGAATTCGGAGACGAGCTTCCGGTGGGGGAGGAAGCACGGGCGGAGATTGAAACCCGATGCGGCGTGATTTGTGCGCGGTGAGTGAGACGCCGAGCGCGGGGACGTCTTCACGATCGAGGGGGATAAATTTGCGGCGCGAATTCTTCGCCCGAGCAGCAGCGACGTTGCAGCGTGACTCTCGCTCCCTTTTTACGCTCACATTTATCTCGGGACGTTAAAAAGCTCGCTCGACGATTCACTCTCGCCCACCTGTCCCCTCATTTCCGGGAGAGAGAACATTTCGCAGGCTGGAAATGAAACGTCAGGAATTGGCGTCCCCGCCGAGTCTGTGACGCGAGTTTTATTTCTTGTGCGCGATACACACTCGCCGCCTGCCGTGGAGGGGAGAGATTCGAAAGTAGCACCACGAACGCTCTGACAGCCGACCGGAAGTGGTTCGATCGCTGTCTCCCTCTCGCCGATTTTCTTCCACGCACCTCGCTCCGAATCTTCCGTGTGTTTTTCTCTGTGATTTTTTTTTGTGAGTGTCGAAACTGGACTCGGGATAATAAACTCGGGAAAGTCTCTCGTCCGTATACGTCGGAGGGAATCGAAAACTCGATTTTTTGGAGAAACGATAAAATGTTGCCACCGGCGGCGATGCATATCGAGCAGAGAATGAGCGTCGATACCAGAACAGGTATGGAGCATCATCATCATCACCATCACCATCATCATTCGCATCATTTGGAGCATCGAAGCTCCCAAAACGTCAACGGCCCGCGGGACAACCATTTCCCTCACCGAACGGCCGTCCTGTCGCCAGGTAAGGAACGGCGAAACGCGCGATTTCGAACGGGACAAAATCGGTGAAATTTTGAAGCAGGGCTATTCCGTTTACGAGCCTTCACCATTTTTCATCCCTTCTTCGAATATTTCCTGCCAGATGTCAATGCCTCGATCTCTCTCTCTGTCTTTCTCTCTCTTTTTCTCTTTCTGCATTATCCGTGACATCTGGATGTCCATTGAATCACCACCTTCGTCCAACACCCCTTTTCCTCCCCTATCAGCTTCCGGTGAAAATGCATTATCATTTTCGTACTCAAGGACTATCGTTCGAGTCCCCGGGAAACTCGCGTTTATTCTATTTATTCAAAATTCAACTTAATTACTGTTCAAATAAATTATGAAAATTTGATAGGATGGTGAAATTATATTTTTAGGGGAATTCCTGATCGTTTCGATGCTCGCGAGTCGTACTATTGTATGAAAGAGACCTCGTTAATAAACAATTAGTCCCTAATGAAAAAATAGAAGTATTCGAATTCTTGAAACACGCATGTGCATTATTATTCACGTCCAATCGGTTTTCATGGTGCGAGGGACGGACTGACCCCCCTCCGCTCCGACTTTTCCCTACAAGAAATTGCTTTTATCCAAAATTCCTCTGGCCAGGCTATCAGACCGTCCGGAGATCATTATACGGCCTCGTGAAAACACAGGCCATTATATTTCTAGATATTACCCGACCACGTGGTAATTCCCTGTACCGATTCTCCATTTTTATTCGTTCCATCATTTTTCTTACCTGCTCACCGATCTTTTGTTTGTTCGGGACAAATTTTCGTTTGTGTCAAGGATCCTCTGTTTGTTCGACAATAAAGCCTTGCATCCCTTCTTGACCTCGATTGTATATATATATTTGAAAAAAAAATCTCGAAAGCTTCTGCTGTTTTGGAAATAGTTTGATGCTCGATTTTATTGAAACTTTCTCTTCTTTTTCATGAATAAATATGGTTAAATTCGCGATAAAGGTTGCACCTGCTTGGAACTTCTTACCAATAAAGTCTCTCTCGGAGAGTATAAAGAGTAGCGGTTTTGTGGGGAATAGAGAAAAGGGGAAGGGAGAAGCTTCGAGGACATCCTCGAGAATCGTTGTGTAAATTTCATTCGTGCGTGTAACGCTCGCTGAGACTCTGCTGGGTCTCGCAATGACACAAATTTCGAACTTCGTACCCTGTCTTGTGCCGATTCGAGCGAACGCACGCAATCGTTTCTCTATAATTCTCGTTTCCGTCACGATTGGCGATTAACGCGTTGGACTTTCCATTTACAATATTAATTATCCCCGGATTAAGGAAAGCTCGCTTTTCTTTCAAATTTCATCCCATTGAAATATTTCTTCGAATTTATAGAAAAATTTCTCTTTGTTCCTTCATTTTCGTTCAATCCTCAATTATATTCGTCAGCAACAATAACTCTCGGGTCTCAGGTAATATGTGCTATGAAAAATCAATTAAGATAGTTCGATTGGTTCTTCGAAAGACAAACGTGTTATTAAGTTAAAAATAAATACGATTAATATTTCATTGTTCGATTAATTTCTGAGAAATTGGTAAATTTTAATATAATTTTAAAAAATTGACTATATAATCAGGTGTATTATAGTCTTTATAAAATAATAATAATTTTATCAATTTGTCTCATTGATCGAACTGTCTCAAATGTGAATATGTGAAAAAGTAAATTTTTCAATTTCCAAACCGCTAACTGCTGTGGGAAAGAATAGAATCAATTTGACATTTCGAGAAAACAAAAATATAGTTTTGTACGAGACAGAAGAAGGTTCGGTCTTTGCCCGTCCCTCTCTCGATTCCGAAACTTCTCGATTATATCGACATCGATCGTTGTAGCGTGGAACGGAGGAAAATAAAAATAGAAGTGAATTTTTCTAAAAATAAAATTTTCTTTTCCCCGATCCTCAGGCAACGAATCGAACTTTATTGTCTCGGGTTGGGTGGAGAAACGTCCCCGGGAGCTTTTGTCTTCCGATCTTTATTCAGAGTCGCTCGGTATCTTTGCGAACAATGGCGCGTTTCCGAGAACGAAACGAGCCTCCCCGATTTCATTCGTGTTCCACGCGAATTCTGAGCCCGCTCGATAATCGCGACCGTTTTCGATCTCCGGGAAATCGCTGATAACGAAATTGTTTCGCACGCGTGTATCGCGTTTCCTCAACGGCCCCGTCCGAGTCTTTGATTTCTCAACGTTTCTTTGTTTCCCGGTACCCTTCTCCGGACGTACCTCGTCGTCTCGAACGATGAATAATTAATCCTCCGCGAGGTCGATTTAGATTTCTGACTGGAGACCCGAACGCTCATTTCAATTCTTTCTCGCTATACGAATTCTCTTTATTCCCTGCTCTGTCATTTTTGGCACATGTAAACGTCAACTTACAGTTTTTTCATTAATAAAAATCATTTGATAAATAATAATTTTATGAATTAAAAGTGAAAATTGTACAATTTATTTAATTTATTTTCGAAGCGAAAAGTTGAAAGGCTTCGCGAAGATCGGAATCGTGAAGAAATTCGAGTAAAAAAAAAGACGAAGTAGAAGAGAGTGTTGATGCGAAAGTGGGCTTCCGGTTGCACTGAGAGAAGAAATTAGTTGAATCAACAAAATATATTTTGTTGACTCGTATTTAGTTAACTCAACATTAATATTGTTGAAGCAAGTACTGCTTGA